>SNQJ01S0098557.1:0-31181 GCA_010110895.2 Picea sitchensis | reverse complement strand
AAGTCACTTCATTTCAACATTCTAATTATTCACTTTTTACCACTCAAGCTATGTTGTTCAAGTTCTATGTTTCTACTTCAATTTCTATTAATTTTAGTTCAATCCCTTTCAATACTTGATTCTCATTTACTTTCAATCAATTTATTAACTTCCATGTTTTCAAGTTACATTCTTTCAATTATTGAAATTCATTTACTTTCAACAATTCAAGTTTATTGTAGCAAGTCCATATTAGCCTTCTTTGATTGTTGGACATCCATTTTGAATTTCATATTTATTGTAGCATGCCAGAGTGTAACAACATGTTTCCCTCAGTTTGTAAATATAACTATAATGGACAAGAGACTATGGAAAACTCAATATGTCTAAATGTTTGATTTGATGGACCTTTGTATAAAAGGTCAATGAATGTAAATTCTGTTATTTACTAGAAAATGGATAAGTGTTGCATGACTACTCGAAGGGGGGTGTACTAAGAGAGACCGCAAATGCTAGGAAAGAGATGGTGAAGGGGACCAGGAATGGTTGCGTTAACCTCCACCAAACTAATACTTTACTGTATTTAATTTCTCAGGACCAAAACTACCCTTTGACCCAGGAATGAATTACAGTCAGGCTGGTAGGTGGGAAGACCTCCTCAAGAGTTAATGAGGGAATGGGGAAAAACACCCATTTGTAACGCTTCTAGACTTGACCACAGACTGGGAATTCGAGCCACACACAACCTTGCTGAGAAAGGAAAGAAAGGAAGGTTTGGTGGGTAGAGGAAGACCTACAAAGAGTGAAGAAACGAGAGGTTAAGCTCTCGAGTTCTAGGAAGAATTGAAAAAAAAAAAATGAGTGTTCTGGTCGCGGGAAATGGCTGGCAGGGTTACGATACAAGCTAATAAACGAGGATGGTCCTCCTTGTTTGGTATTGTGTAAACCGTCGCCAAGATCCTGCGGGAGGAGGAGAGTAACCTCTGTCCCTATTGTCGCTGAGCCAAAAGAAAGGATTTTATCGCAGAGCATCGTGGTCTAGCTTGGGGGTGGCTAGTGGTAAATTCATTAGGAGTGACTGAGCCTATGGTTGGGTGGAAATGGGAACCTCTTTCAGTAGTCACTTCATGTTATCTGGTTCTGATAAGTATTTTCCTACTTCATGTATTGAACTGAAATAATGGATGAATGCATGGGTTTATGTATACATGTGTATCTATAAATGGTTTCTGTGTGGAATGATCATGATATGTGTATGGATTCATCTCCTGGTGAACTTATGCTTTTGACAAATAGTCAGTATGACCCATCTTAGCTCCTGAGTCTTATGAGGACATAAGCTTGTAAGACAACCAAAATAGAAGATATTGTGTCAGCCTGAACCTGTCCATCTGAAAAGGATACCTCTTTCAGACTCCTTGTTGTGCGACTGGGATTTCAGGTCCAAGTCCTTTACCATTTCATGATAAATATCAGGAAGGATAACAAGGTTCAAACCTTGAAAAGGGAAATCTCTTCGTTTGGAAGATGAGCAAACGATATCCGTTCGGGAGGACCCATATGACCAATACCTAGGAACCTTAGGATAAGCCTGAGGGAGCTAAGTTCTCTCTGACTTCAGAGCTCTAGAAGTCCAGGTTTTTGGATTATTGTCGGCCCTCATAGTGATAAACCGACCGAAGATGACCAAGAGTTACAGTTACCAGTATCGGAGCATGGTTACAACACTTGGCCTGCTTGGTCTCATGGACGAATTGTGTAAAAACCATATTTAAAGAACTTTAAGGGTGGCGCCCTACCTTACCTCTTTCCTAAAGAGTCTGGTTAAACTCTTTGCTAAAGAAAAGAATGAAATATTTCTACTGTGTGTGTGTATTTAAGAAATATGAACTATGTGTTGTTCATGAACAAATAGACTAATGTCTAACAACAAGTGTTTTGTCAGCACTCAAGCAGTCAGTGAATCGCAGGAAACTACAAGCATAAAGGATGGTGACACGCCATGAAGTGGGGGATGGATCCCATAATAGAGACAAAGAATGTGATGCGAGGAGGGAGGTGGAGGCTCCTCTGGATCTGGATGAAACTATAAGGAGCCTCATGGTCGAATTAAAGAGTTTCAAGGCTGACAATGAGAGATTGATAAAGGAGCAAGAAAAACAAACGGAAATTAATGCATTGTTGCTGCAGAGCTTATCCGATATACAGAGGCAACTGCAACATGGACCCACAACCAATCATGTGGACTGACAACATAAGAAGAGAAGTCAAATTCCACCCGAGATACAAAAACATGGTCCCATAAGTGGCCACACTAGGAGGAGTACCTCGAGGAAGGCCCAACCTAGAAGGAGGGGACACTCAATAGGAGAGTCCTCTGGAAAGGAAACTGGAAACTCCGAGGAATATTCTAGTAGAAAAACTATCTCACATTCTCAAAGGAAAGGGAAGAAGTGAAAGCATTCCAAAAGTCATGACCCTGAATAGTTCAAGAAAGCCAAACCACCCTCTTTCAATGGAGATATTGAGAAGGGGGAAGAGGCAAAAGCTTGGTTGCTTGGTTTAAAGAAGTACTTCAGAGTCCATTTGGTGGGAAGATATTAAGAATGTGAAAGGAATCCATGAAGATGACTTATCATGGAAACAGTTTGAGAAACACTTCAAGAAGAAGTATCTGTCAAAGAAATACTTTGATGGGAATACTAAGGAGTTATATGAAATCAAGTTGGGACAACTCATCATAGAGGAATATGTCAATAAATTCCTTGAGATGCTGAGGTATGTACCCTACATAAAGGATGAAAAGGTAAAAGTGCAATGATTTATTAGTGGGTTACCTCAGATCTACCATAACATGACTGAGTTTGACGAGCCAAAGACCTTAGAAGACACTATCCAAAAGGTAAGGTATTGTTATGAATAGCTCGAGAGTCAGACAAAACCTCATGAGGATTGGAAGAAGAAGAGTGGTTTGGGATTCAATAAGAAGGGGTTAAAAGCCTCAAGATTAAAGAACTATAGGAAGGAATCTAGGATAAGCCTTCCTACTAGCAGTATATATCAACAAAATTTCCCCTCCCAGAGTGGAAATAAACCTTTTGGAGCATCCCCAGGAGAGACTGATAACCCAAAGAAGGAACACTTGAAATGTTGGGGTTGCAGAGAAGAACATCTACTGAGGGATTGTTCACACAGACAACAGAACAATAGGAGAGTCTACAACATCCAAAAAGCTACCACAGTCAATGATGTGGCTAGGATCATGCCACAAATTTATGCAGCTTTGGATAATAAACAAGCTGACCACGAAGCTTCAGTGGTGGACATGGAAGGTATGGTCGCCAACCATTTGATTTCTATTTTAATTGACCCTCGTTATAATTTGAGTTATGTAGCCCCTCAGACTGTTGATTAGTGTAAACTGCAACCAGTTAAACATGTTAAGCCATGGTTGGTACAACTAGCCACTAGAACCAAAAGGAAAGTAGAAGTGGTCATACCAACTTGCCAATTCATCATGGATGGATTTCCCACCCAAGCGACCCTTATCATACTTCCCCTAGGATCTTATGACCCGTTGATTGATATGGACTGGCTAGTTGCTTATAAAACTAAGTTGGGCTGTTACCACAAAACCTTAGAATGTTTAAATGAAGAAGGGATAAAGATATCCCTCCAAGGGATTCAAAATCTTGTCTCAGTGAGATGAATATCAACCCTTCAAATGAAAAAATATTGCAGAAAGGGATGTCCTTTATATGAAATACAGGTGTTGGAATCTGTTGAGGATGACAAACTGAACCTAGAGGACCACTCTATATTAAGAGAGTATATAGACACGTTCCCATAAGAGTTATCAGGTTTACCTCCGAGAAGAGACATTGAATTCTCGAAGGAAATTGCACCAGGAGAAGTGCCAGTGTTTAGGACACCTTATAGGATGAGTACACCCGAGCTAGTTGAGCTCAAGCTAAAACTAAAGAAAATGATGGACAAAGGTTACATCCATCCCAGTGTGTCTCCATGGGGAGCAACAGTCTTGTTTTGAAGAAGAAATATGACACACTCCGACTGTGCATAGAATATAGACAACTCAATAAGACAACCATAAAGAACAATTACCCCTTACCAAGAATCAATGACTTGTTCGACAAATTAGGGGGTGCTTCCATTTTCTCAAAGATTGACTTAAGGTCTAGATACCATCAATTCCGAATCAAGGATGAAGACATCCACAAAACAACCTTCAAGACCCGATATGGTCACTATGAATTTGTGGTGGTGCCATTTGGATTAACCGATGCCCCCGCCACTTTTATGTGCTTGATGAATAATGTACTCAAAAAATTCCTAGACAGATTTGTATTGGTTTTCATTGATGATATCCTAATATACTCCAAGAACAAAGAGGAGCATGAAGAACATCTTAGACTTGTACTTCAAGTACTAAGAGAGCATCAACTCTACGCTAAGTTTAGCAAGTGTGACTTTTTCCAGAAGCAAGTCCTTTACTTAGGCCATGTTATCTCTAAAGAAGGAGTGGAAGTAGACCTTGACAAGATCATATCTATTATGGAATGTCCTACCCCAAAGGATGTATCTGATATAAGATACTTTATGGGCTTAACATGATATTATAGAAGGTTTATAACAAGATTTTCCAAGTTTGGTTGTCCAATCACTGCCCTTCAGAGAAAGGGGCTTAAATTCACTTGGAGATCAAAATGCGAAGAAAAGATTTCAAGAACTAAAATACCTTTTGACCCATGCACCCATGCTGAAGATTGCAGACCCTGATAATGGCTTCCTCATGTGTACAGATGCCCGCAAGGAAGGACTCAGAGGAGTACTTATGCAAGAAGGATGTGTAGTTTGCTACGAATCCATAAAATTGAATGAGAATGAAATCAATTATGTGACCCATGATCTAGAGTTGGCTTCCATAGTACACGCTTTAAAAATGTGGAGGCATTACCTCCTGGGTAGGATATTTTTACTTATGACATACCATTGTGGGTTGAGGCACCTGTTTGATCATCCGAACCTCAATGCTAGACAAGCTAAGTGGATGGATCTCCTTAGTGAGTTTGATTTCAAAATCAAACACATCAAAGGAAAGGAAAATAGGGTGGTCGATGCCCTTAGCAGAAGTGTGAAAATGATTCACCCGACAACGGTGAGTACCTGTGAAACAAATGTTAGGGAAAGAGTCAGGACTGCACAAGAAACATATGCATTCTTCAAGACCATGGCATCATACCTAAAGCAAGTGCCCACAGGGCTAAAGTATGAAGGATATCAGATGCTGGATGAAGGTTTGTTGAATTACAAAAACATATTGTATATCCCAAGTTGTGATGACTTGAAGAGATTCATAATGGATGAACTGCACAGGAGACCATATATTGGTCACCCGGTATATCAGAAAATGATCACAACCACTAGGAAATAATTCTGTTGGCCTGGATTGAAAAAGGACATAGCTGATTATTTAGCTAAGATTCTAGAATGCAAGCAAGTTAACGCAGAAAAATGACACCCAAAAGGGTTGTTATAACCTCTACCAATTCCATAATGGAAATGGGAAACCATCTCCATGGATTTCATCACCGGATTACCAAAATTGGCCAAGTAGAATGATGCCATCATGATAGTGGTGGAAAAATTGAGCAAGTCCGCTCACTTTGTACCTGTCAAATCAACTTGCAATGCGATAGATATTGCCAACATTTTCATGAAGGAGATATTCATACTGCATGGCATGCCTAGGGAGATCGTATCTGACAGAGACACAAAATTCACTTCAAGCTTTTGGAAATCCTTGATGGCTGGTTTTGAGACTAAATTGTTGTTTAGCACAACCTATCATCCCCAAACTGATAGACAGACAGAAAGAGTAAACCAAATATTAGAAGACATGTTAATAATGTACGTAATGCATCAGCCTAAGAAGTGGGAAGACTACTTTCCATTGGTAGAATTTTCCTACAACAACGGTTATCAAGAGTCACTGAATGTGAGCCCTTTTGAAGCCCTCTATGGTAGACAGTGCAAGACTCTAGTCAGCTGGAGTAATCCAGTGGATAGAATTACAATCGGACCCAACATGCTAAAAGAAATGTAACAACAAGTGATTCAGATAAAGAAAAATATGAAAATTGTTCAAGATAGACATAAGAATTACGCCAACAGAAAGAGAACTCCTAGAGAGTTCAAGATAGGAGACCATGTCTATCTCAGAGTTAGGCCCAGGAAGAGTTCCCTGAGAATGGGATCTTGTGCCAAGCTAACACCTCGGTATTGTGGACCCTTTGAAATATTAGATAGAGTGGGACCTGTAGCCTATATCCTATCACTCCCTCCCATAGTAAAGGCACATAATGTTTTCCATATTTCATTATTGAAAAAATATGTACATGATTCTAACCATATAATTGACTGGTATGTGATCCAGGTGGAGCCGGAGGGAGAATTTATGCCAGAACCCCAATGCATACTAGACAGGAAGGAAACCCCACTCAGGAACCAAACCATTGCACAGGTCAAGGTGCAGTGGAAACACTATGGCCCAGATGAGGTTACATGGGAAATGGAGGATGCCATGAGACAAGAATATCCATTTTTGTTCACTTCTGTATATACAAAGCATGTTGACAGATARAACATCGAGGRTGATGTTCCTTTAAGGGGGAGGGAATTGTAACACCCTGTTTCCCCTAGTTTGTAAATATAACTATAATGGCCAAGAGACTATGGAAAACTCAATATGTGTGAATGTTTGATTTGATGTACCTTTGTATAAAAGGTCAATGAATGTAAATTCTGCAATTTACTAGAAAATGGATAAGTGTTGCATGACTGTTGGAAGGGGGGTGTACTAAGAGAGACCATGAATTCTAGGAAAGATATGGTTAAGGGGACCAGGAATGGTTGCATTAACCTCCACCAAACCAATACTTTACTAGATTTAATTGCTTAGGACCAGAATAGTTCTTTGACCCAGGAATGAATTACAGTCAAACTGGTAGGTGGGAATACCTCCTCAAGAGTTAATGAGGGGATGGAAAAAGCACCCATATGTAAGGCTTCTAGACCTAACCACTGACTGGGTGAACTCATCTTTTGGTGAACTTATGCTTCTGAAGGATAGTCTGTATGCCCTAGCTTAGCTCCTGAGGCTTCCGGGGACATAAGCTTGTAAGACAACTGAAATAGGAGATATCATGTCGACCTGAACCTATCCATATGAAGAGGATACCTCTTTAAAACTCCTTGTCATGCAACCAGGATTTCAGGCCCAAGTCCTTAACCATTTCATGATAAATATTAGGAAGGATAGTGAGGTTCAAGCCTTGAAAAGGGAAATCTCTTCATTTGGAAAACCAGTGGCTGAGATCCATTCGGGAGGATCCATATGACCAATACCTAGGAACCTTAGGCTAAGCCCGAGGGAGCTATGTTCCCTATGTATTAGGAGCTTCGCAAGTCCGAGACTTCGGAGTATTGTCGGCCCTCATAGTCATAAACTGATCGAAGACAACATAGAGTTACGGTTACTCGTAAGGTTGAACAATGTTAGGTGGTTCCCTAGGTGGTTAGGTGAACCTATCTAACCAACTAAACCAGGATCCAAAACCCCAAAGGTCGGAGCTGCGAAGAACCCAAAATCGTAGATCGAGGGATCCTTCGGGTTCTTTCCCAACCGTTGATATACCAGGGAAGCGTGGTGCTAGCCCCTTTAGTTCAAATATTGGGAATTTCAAAAGATAAGAGGAGTTTTCATCGCAACACTCCTAAACTCCGAATCCCCAAGGTAACTAGAGCCATAGATCTATAAACCTACATGGTCGGATCTGGACCATGAGATCTGAGGAATGTTATAAGTTTGTCAGTCTGGGGTGACGTGGTGAAATGTCGTCATCTAGGGTGATGTGGACCCCAAATTGACATGCCACATGCCACTCAGGGTTCATGTGTATCATGTACCCTGTAGGCCCATTGGAACACAACATGTGTCACCATGACCCCTCCTATGTGTCATTTCTTGATACGTGTCTGCCTAACCAACGTGGTTGGTGAAATGACCAGGACTCTGGGAGTCCGAGACTTCAGGAATCTAGAGGATCTAGGATGTAGTATGGTAGAGAGATCGAGCGGTCCGAAGGTAGAAGACATGTGGTGAGCTTACGGGACTTCAGATGTTCAAAACTTTGGGTGGTATCGTGTGTAGATAGTAAAGAGGCGTGAAGCACCGAAACGACGAATTCCTCCACAGCTGATGTAAGAGAAAGAGAGTAAGCCCAATCATGGGATCAGACAGTGGATGGTATTCCACCATGGAGGAAGGAACTTGGAAATGGTATGTGTGAGGTGGATCCACATGGGTGCTATGTGGCCCACAACCAATAAACGCCCAAAGAACTTTAGAGAGATATATCCGTCGTTTCTGGGCTCGGTTTTGAGCATGGCGATCGTGGTTGGAAAACTCTGGATGAGAAGAATGTGGTAGATATCTTGAATGAAGGATTTGATCACTTAAGGAGAATGAAATTTTGAGGCCCCATCCCTAGGAAAACCACTCAGGGGTCAAGTGTGTTACATAGAGTAGACAGTAGAACAAATAAAACACCCCATTTCCAGTCGTCTTTGTGGAAATATCATGAACAAAACATTTTTCCATCTAATCAATTCGTCGCTTAAATTACAATAGTAACTTATCATGCAAGAAATACATCTGCTTCATAAAAATAAACCTCGTACAAGAAATATAACTTCTCATGCAGAAAAAATATCCCATGTGGAAAATATAACTTCTCATGTGGGAAATATGACTTCTCATGTGGCTTGATCATGCAATAAAAATTTGATGTTATTCACCATATTTTATGTATCACCTTATTTATTTGAGGTCAAATTGATCCATTCCCATGATAAAATTTAATCTTTTGTATACTGTATAATCAGATTATGAATTTTCTCCTTTGGTTTCTATGCCACATGCTTCAAGAGGAACATCGTCGAATGTTACTGAACTGCCAAATATTCCAAGTGGTCAAGTTGGAGATGTTATCATTGTTTTAAGGTGTGACAAAAAATAGATTCAAAGCTCCATTTAAGTAACAAAAAACTCGAGGACATTATGGTCTTGACATCTCCAAATGGATAATTTCCTAGTATGCAATTAGTCCCAGGATAGAGTTCTACAAGTACGCTCCAAGAAAAAACATTTTTTAGGTCCACATGTAGATTGTAATAAAATATGCTTGGCAGTAAGAGTTACTGTGGTTCGTATACAATGACTGAGGAATTTACAATATATCATACAAGGAAAATAACTATGTGTTTGTGCACTATGTCCTATTCTTTGTTGTAAGAAGTAAATTCCCATCCACAAAAACTAGTAGTATAAATATCTTCATTGTGCATCTTTCTTATTGAATTGATATTACTTTTTACTAGTGATTGCAATGATGATTATTTTTCCTATAATAGATAGTCTGGTAAAATTTTAGCCTTTTTAATAGAACAAACTATTTATTTCAGTTTGTAAGGTACTTCTAGGGTTTATATGAGACCATAAATGTTCATTAGACAAATATGACCAATTTTCCAGCCTGTTATCCCCTATCCTAGGGATAACTAAGGAGATTATGTCTCGAGGCCCACAGGTCCTAGACATGGAGTACTGAGAGACATATTGACTTGACCTTGGCTCTAGAGGGCCCATCCTTTCTTTAACACCTCCCATCTATCAACAACAACAACATCCATCCCATTGGCCTGGTTCTGAAGTAGCAGTGGGTCTTGCTCCATGAGGTAATGAGTTCGGGTATCATGGTATGTGTCACTCTGATTCTCAAAACATTTTGATATGTGCATTTAATTCTCTTTTGCGTCATGACGTTTGCTTGGAAATTATTCCTTTTAACTTTCCCATACCTGGGGGGGATGAGAGAGTGCCCTAGCAAGTTGTTTCCCTTAGGAATGAGTTGCCACTGGGTGGGCCTATGAAACATCATCATCCATTCCTTCCATACTTATCACTTTTCATCATTTTCCCTCTCATCTATCCCCTACATTGGTTCGGGCATTGGGTTTTCCAAGCTAGTAAGGGTTGTACCTTGCCTTGTGGGAAGAAGGGGCTAAAGGTCTAAAGGGTAAAAGTAGCTGGAAAAATTTAAAATCCAAGACCAAACCTTGAGATGCTTCACCCAAGGATCCCTGAGAAAGAAATAAAGGGATTCTCAACAAGAAAAAGGGGGGACCCATAAAATAGAATAAAACTCAAGATCTAGTTGGTGGATAGGAGGTCTCATCATGAGCCAGCCTATTAGGTCCATGGGAATGTAGCGGTATGACACTACTATTCATCTGGTCACCACGCTAGGGTAGTGGATCTTGGTGGCATATAGAAGAGAAGGGGGGTCTCATCATGAGCCAACCTTCTCATCTTCGTGAATGCTTGTGGGTAACGTTGTCACCACTACTCACCATGCCAGGGCAATGTCCTCCAACTATTCTCTTGAAAGAAAAAGAAATAAGATAAAGATTAAAAATGCATTGAATGGGCTATGAAACAATTGCATCCATGACAAGGTGTAGCTCACACTCTACAAAGGCACCCACATGTAAGACCTACATTTCCCTGTTATCACTGCACCCCTTGCCCAAACATCCCCACACCATCTCATGCGTTTACATGAACTAGATTGGTATTCACCTTGAAACACCCCACACCTAAGGAGAATTATCCCAATAGGATGTTCTTAAACCCTCTCCAAACCTGGCTTGTATAATAGCATAACGTCTTTGAGCACTTTTCTGGGAAAAGTGAGTTTTTATGCACATGTTTGGGTAACTTGATTATTAGATGTGATTGGCATTGCTATGATTCCCGTGACTTATGAGCCCATGTAGGGTGTGATTTTTGTTGCTATAGGACCATGCCTGATGGACAGGTACATATGGGGAGATGAATAGCTCGGACCTCCATAGGGATAAAATCCCACTAGATGGATGCTGAGACCCCAACTAGAGGAAAAGAGATACCGACGGCTTGCACCAGAGAAAAGGGAGGATGCTCCACCAGAGGCACTTTTCCAAGCCTGGAACTAGGGGGGTCTTTCCCTCCCACCATGAAGTTGTCCCTTGAAGGCCCTTGCCATCATCATTCGGTGCCTTGACATCATCTAGTTGAGGTATCCAGCATGAGGACGACTTTGGTTGGCACGTGTGGTAGTTCCTCAGGGGTTTTGAGCCCCAACGTTTCACTTTGGAGGCCTAGCGTTCCAAGAGGGAGGCCAACACCACCCTGGGAGGGGCATTACATCACCCTAAAAAGATGAATTTAGGGTTTTATTTTTCAATTTTATGTAAAACTGGATTTTTCATGTAAACTGGCCATGTCGCCCTTTTTGGACCTAAAATGTAATTAAAGGTCATTTGTATTGTATAAATAAGAGATCAAAATCTCATTTTTATTCATGATCTTTCACTCGCACAAGTGTGAGGTCTGAAATTCGGCCTCTTTTAAGGTTTATTGGCTTAACTAAGTGGTGCACAACTCTTGGAGGGAGCTTTTATTGGTGAATTTTTGCATTTTCATGGTGGAAAGTCTTCAACTAGGGCTTGTGACTAGATTATTCTTGGTGAATGTAACTTGAAATCTGCAATCTTTCTTTCTTTGAATGGTTATGGTATCTTTTACTTTTCATTTATAAGATTATGAAATTGCTAGTGTGAAACCCTAGGAGAAAAGCACATGTTATCGTCCTTCTCTTAATAGCTATCCACCTACTTGATTTTGCTAGAAGACACCTCCATTGAAGCATATTCTAAAGCCCTAACTTTGTATCACTCTAATACTATTGCTTCATTAATATTTTATTTTATTTCAAGCTTGACCTAAAGAAGAAGGAAAACCGCTAGGGCCTAGGGTTACCTACTTCCTAGTAGGTTTTTTCCTTCTAGGGTTTTGGATGATTGAGGCCTTAAGTTACTAACACCTCAACCATCCTCCCTCTTGTCTTTAGCTCACTCATTATCATTTTTTCCCCTTAATATTTCCGCTGCAAAAGTGACTCCATTTACCCTAAAGGAACTAGTTCACACCTTACAATTGATTGATTGATGAAAACAAGCTTCAAACCATCTACTTCAAGATATCTAATAACCAATTTTAACCTTATATTATACTAACTTACTGACTATCTTGTTTCTGTTACAAAAGAAAGCTACAACCTTCTATAACAACAATAAAAGCATCTAAAAGAAAGTGTTAGAGTTGATTTTACATTGCCTTCTTTGCTTCTGACAAATACTAGCATATTGTCAATTTTAGGTTATCATTTTTGGTCATTATTGAAGCTTATTTAAGGCATAATTGTGAAGCTATCATCATACATACATTGTTGTTATAAATATTTCTATTGCTTCATATTTTATATCAGCTCATGCTTTATTAAAAGTCCATGGTTTTATGAAGCACTAATATCAATTGGTACTTGCAAATAGTGTTTTTCTTGTTGTCTTGTTTTGGGCAGGTACACTTAAGAAAATCTTTGCTTCATCTTATTAAAACCTTTGGTACTTTCTGATTAGAGTGACTTGTGAGAGGGGGAGAAATTTATTGATACTATTACCTTTGCCTTCTCAAACCCCCAGGTCATCGACGACGTCTCCCTCGGGCTACCATCCCTAAAGAGAAAGAGGTGTCTTATTTAGGTGTCAGTGATAGGACAACCTCATGTTACGCCAATTTATTGTTCACTTTCCTTTGGCTTTTGGAAAGTACAAATTGCGTGATAACACAGTCATTCAAGTTTTCTTTGAAGAGAAAAATGGGAGTTGTAAATGCAAACAAGCATTTTAAAGATGTTCACCAAGACATGGCCCAACATTACTAATAATACAACTTTTCCAAGTAATCTGAGCGTTGGTCTTTTAATGTTTGAACCACGCTATGATCTTTGCAAGCATGTTTTCAAGGAATCAATATAAGGTTCTTGCATGTTGATTTCAAATGCATTAACTCAATAATATGTTCTTCAAGACTGCAAGTTTAAAACTTCAATCACAAGGTTTTTATGATTGTGCGTTTAATCACATGTTCTTTCCTTTCTTAGATGGTTTTCCTCTATTGGTTGTTATTCATAAAACTCATAAATGTGTAATACGTTGAGACAATATCTTTTATGGACAATTAAACCAAGATGAATATTGGGTATCTATATCTTAGGAATAATGTGTGTTTTGGGTCGACACCTATGTTTGGAAGGCCATCCCTATTTTCAAGGCATGCAAAGGAAGACTCGTAGGATTTTACCCTCCTGAGATGCTTAAAACAATATTTTTAAAAAGGGTGATTATCAGAGCACCCTGGGTCTCCGGGTCTAAAATGAAGGAAATCATAAGTGGATTAAATGACAATGACTGAAAAGTCATAAGGAACTTTAAAGAAAACATAAAAGCCATGATGAAAATATCGATGTGTAATAAGCATGAAATTATGTTTCAGCCCAAGCTGTGTGAGCTCAATTTATTTTATTAAAGGTGAACATTAGAAAAACAAAGTCTTAATTGTCAGTTTGTTGCTGCAAACATTTATGGGTTTGCACATTAAAAAATTGAAGGCAACAAAGACGTGTAAGGAAAGTTGGTGTTGTAAGGAATGATGAATTTAAGACCTATTTGTACATGAAATAGTTGTAATTGATAATATCTATATAAAGTTAACTTAAACTCCTTTAACACGATGCAATACCTCTATTGCTTCCAAAACACACATTTTATAATGTAATATAGGTGCAAACTGATGCAGGAGCATCGTTAGTGAGCACGCAGAGTAGGACCACTCAGCGCCTGGGAATCTTTTCGAAATCTCAACATTGGCAGTTACGGGAGATATTTTGAAGCACGCCTGAACTCAGCGCCGAGAGATATTTTGAAGCATGCCTGAACTCAGCGTCGAGAGATATTTTGAAGCACGCCTGAAATCAGTGCCAAAAAATCTTTTGAATCACGCTTGAACGATCGCGAGCGAAGTGGGAGTTTCCACTCCTTCTCTGGAATGCGACTGGACTAATATAGTCGTTAGGTTAGGTTTTGGAGTAGACAAGTAGTCGGGGGAAACCCTAAGAACACTCTAGAGATAAATAGAGTTTTGGTACGCCCAAATGAGGTGCTGCAAGTTAGTAGGAGATTTCTGAATTTTAGTTGTTGTTTTGATTACAGTTGTAACCATTTTACTTTTGAATCAAGATAACAAAGGAAATTTGACCTAGTGCATGCTGTGGACATTGTTTGCAATTCTCTGTTATTGTGTTTCATGAATGAATGAATTTTGTTGTGAGTAGATGGAACTGTGAATGTTAATATAAGTTTCAATTGTTTCTCTTCTATTGAATCGGTGCAAGGTGTGCACATAGAACGCAAGGAATGCATTGACGAGATCTATTTCGGTTCCGAAGCTCAAAAGAGATATCACAAAACTTTCCCTTTACAAGGAGTGCAAAGTGACTGCTGCAAGGAGTGCATAGTCGTCCGCAGGAACTCAAATATTGCGTAAGAATCGATTGCAAGGTGTGAACCGAGCAAAAGAAGAATGTCAGGGGGGACGAGAAGAATTTATTTTCAAGAAATACTTCAGATCTGAGTTATCGAGAATCCCTGAAATGAAAGGAGTGCACGGGAAGCCGAAACCTTCACGAAGGACAAGCTCAGGAGTGATAACACTTTCCAAGAAGTGCGAACGAGATCCAAGAAATAGACTTGTACGAAGGACACAGGTCGAAACCTTTGAATATTTAGAAAATCTTATAAGTCTGAAGAAAGCTTAAGCTCAGGGGGAGAGATTTGGATCGTCGGATCAACATCCAAAAAACGAGGAGCAAGCACAGAGGAGGAAAGATCTCAACCGTTCGGTCTAAGCGCAAAAGAATCATAGCCACCCGATTAAGGTAAAGTGCATTAACGACAAGCTTTGAAAGTACATAGGAGGAGCGAGGTTACGAAATTTTGAAATCATTGGAACCATCCATCAAGACAGGACACGTGGTGAGAGATCAAAATTTCACTGACTCGCAGAGTGGGAAGGTCAAAGGGTAGAGTCGTGAGGATTCGTGAATTGCGAACTTGCGAAAGGATCACAGTCGTTGATCAAAGAGAGAGCATGGACCGTTGATTGTCCAGGGAGATATCTGGAGTTCGAATATCGGGAGAAGGGAGGTGAGCGGTCCTCCAACTTTGCGAGACGCGAAGTCCCGATAAGCGAAAAGGGTATCAAGACCGTTGGATCATGGGGATTGTGGACCATTGATCTAGTGAGCGAAACTCGCAAGTTTGGGTTTCGGAAGGATGAGCAAGCGGACTTCGCGAAGTGCTCAGAAGGTTTGGCCCCAGGTAATAGCGAGGGGTCATATGGATGGAGGATAATGGAGGAGCTAGCACACGCTAGACGCCTGTTGGGATTTCAGAGGTTGGGAGAGTCGGGGTGACTCACATGCAAAGACCCGATATGTGAAATCGTGAAACACCTTTTGAGTTAGGTGAGTGGTCATAGAGAAGGGTCACATCAATGAAGGAGAATAGAGGGACTAGCACGCGCTAGGCTCCTGTCAGGATTTTAGAGGTCGGGAAAGTCGGTGTGACTCACATGCAAAGACCCGATACGCAAAGTCGCGACGCGCCTTTCGATTAGGTGAATGGTCACAAACTTGGTCACGTAAAGAGAGGGGCTTAACCATGAGATCTAGCACTTATTTACACGAAGGTTTTAAAAGGCGTTAAGGAGAAAGCCACGGGTTCCATATAACCTGCGCTTTAAGGGAAAGAGGGCCTGTTAAGTGGATTTGAATTTCTTGAGGGGCCAAAGAGTCGATCTGACTCAATTTCTTGATCGATCCTAGACCAGGAGGTCGCGCAACCCTTAGGAGAGAAGGGGGGTCTGCATCAAGTGGTATCAGGGCATAAATTTTGCTTGCAGAAAATAGGCAAAGGAGATAAAGGAGACAAAAGAACTCGAAGTTGTACTCTATGTGTGAGAGACAGACAACACAATGCAATCGAGGAGACGAGTGGAACCACCTTTGGCTAATTGGGCTGTAGAAACGGAGATGCGAGAACTTCATGCAATATTAGAGGTGATGGAGGTAGTGCAGAGACGAGCACCTGATGCTGGAGACATCAGCAATGCAGAGAGGGAAGAAGTAGAAGTCGAAGAAGCTGCAGGAGAAAATGTTGTCGAAGAACGCTTGCTGAAAGCAGTTTTTAGATTGGGAGGCAGAGCCAAGATAGAGGTCCCAATGTATGAAGGAAATTTAGATGTTGAAGAGCTGATGGATTGGATAAGATCCATGGACAAGAATTTCGACTATGAAGATGTCGATGAAGAGAAAAGGGTGAAACAAGTTGTCACCAGGCTAAAAGGACATACAACACTGTGGTGGGATGAACTGCAGGCTGAAAGGAGAAGCAAAGGAAAACAAAGGATAAAGAACTGGGACAAAATGGTAGCCAACTTGAAGGCTAAATTCATGCCCAAAGATTATCAGATCAATCTGTTCAGGAAATTGCAGAACCTGAGGCAAAAGGGTATGATAGTTAAGGAGTACACAGAGGAGTTCTATAGGCTGAACATCATAACTGGACAAAGGGAGAAATATGAAGAAAAGTTTTCCAGATATGTAAATGGATTAAGATATGAAATCCAGGATGAGCTCAACATGATGTCGGTAAGGACAATGGAGGATGCTTATCAGTTTTCACTGAAAGAAAAGGAGAAGTTGGCCAGGAAACAAAGCCAACGAGGAAGAGGTAAAATCCCAGCCCCAAACAAAGGCAAGGGAGTTACCCATGACAAGGCACATAAGTCTAATGATGAGACTGAAAAATCACATAGTCACTTGGAAAGAGGAGGAAGTTCCCGAGGAATACAGGGTGGTGGAAGAAGTTCTTCTAGAGGAAGAGGAAGAAGCATAGGAGGAGAATTAAGGTGTTATGCATGTGGAAAGACAAGGCACATGTCTTGGGATTATCCCTAGAAAAAGAAATAAGGAGGAGGTGAAGCTCACATTTCATAAGCACAGAGAAGATATGTTGAAGCAGAAGGAGTAGAGGATTGCAGATCCCTGATGTTGAGAAAGGTTCTCTTGAAACCAGAGGCAGAATTTGAAAATCCAGTGCAAAGGAACAGTCTCTTCAGGACGACTTGCAAGACTAAAGATAGAGTATGCAAGGCAATAATCGATAGTGGGAGCACTGATAACTTAGTATCCACAAAGAGGGTGGATAAATTGGAGCTGGAGACAACTGCACATCCAAAGCCATACAAAGTCTCATGGTTGTAGAAAGGACACCAAGTAATGGTTACTAAACAATGCTTGGTTGAATTTAATATAGGAAGATATAGAGATGAAATTCTATGTGATGTAATTCCCATGGATGTATGCCATATTTTGTTGGGAAGACCATGGCAGTTTGATAGGAATGTCATTCACGATGGGAGGAAGAATACATACACCTTAGAGAAAAATGGTAGAACACACATGTTGCTGCCAATAGAGGAGAAGAAAGTGAAAGGGGAAGCCAACACAAGCATACTTCTCATGAGTGGGAAGGAACTCTTGAAAGAAGTCAAGAAAGAACAAGATATGCAGTTTGTTGTGGTGAGGAAACCCAAATTTATCCTTGCTAGTACTTCGATGGATGATTTACCTGAAGAAGTTCATGAATTGTTGGATAATTTTGCTAACATAGTGGTGGATGAGTTGCCTAACTCATTGCCACCCATCAAAAGTATCAACCATCATATTGATTTGATACCAGGAGCAAGTCTACCAAACAAAGCAACATACAGACTGACACCTCGAGAGAATGAGGAGGTAAAGAACCAGGTCTAGGAATTGTTAGACAAGGGTTTGGTGATGCAGGAGCATCCGCAATTCATCAGTTAGACAAGGGTTTGCGATGCAGAGCATCCAATTCATCATAATGCACAAGCTGCGGGAGGCGAGAGATCGGCGCATAATGACAAGCCAAAGAACCTTTGATTTTGAATTTCACCTTGAAATTGTTGCGTCGCCGTTTACTAAAGGCATTCAAAGCCAGCGCATTGTACTATAAGTTACGTATAGGAAGCGCGCTTAATACAATTAAAGTCGGGTAGATAGAAATTAGCGGTAGATTAGACAGTTTACCTTCCCTCTCGAAAGGTAAACTGTATAATAGACCTCCTTTGCATTGTATTCACTCATACTGGCGAGTTGTTTTACCGAGCAGGGAGTCTGTGAAGAACCTCAGTGTATAGCCATTGAATTAATAGGAAGATCTTGATTCAATTCCATGGATGTGGGCAGATAATTTCGTGTTGTCATGTTAGCGTTTCGCTTTTACTTGCTTCTTCTACGCTTATCTGTTTGGCGTCGCTTTATGCTGTAATATGAGGTTAGGGAACCTAGGGAATGAGCTCTGCGTTTTCACTTGAGCTGTGAGATTCCCCGGTGACAGAGCGCGCGGTTGAATTCCTTCGCATGGAGTGCCGGGCGGAGGCCGAGCAAAATTGAACTTTTGTTCTCGGTTTCCCAGGGTTTATGTTGGGTTGTCCGAGCCATGCAGGTGAGTGCAGTGTTGGACGGAAGTCTCAAGCAGAAGTCTCGAGAAGAGTGGTGCCTAAAATCTCCTCATAAAGCTTGAAAGCGCTTAGGTTTGAAGAATCCCAACACTTGAGTGGGAGTTGAAGACCAACGCTGTTGAGCCGCTGCCTGAAGTTCCTCAAGGAGTTTGAATCTGACGTGTCTGAAGGATAGTTCCTGATTCGCTGGATCTGACCTGGCAGCTGGAGGCCGCATTTGCATCTAAGGTGGCAATGAGGAGAACTCTTCAGAGGAAGGAATCGACGGCTGAAATCCCGGAAGTTTCCCCGGTGATCCAGGACCCGCCTGATCGCGACGGTTACGGAGTTAACCCGCGGAGCACAGTGAAGAGAAGAGCTGTCCATTGATATCTGGGTTTCGCATCTGGGTTTGACGGACGCAGAGTTTCATTAATTCGTGAAATCCCCGAAGCATTATTCACCAACCAACCGTGAGTCGCTGATCTGGAGGGAGGACACGTATTAAGATCCGATGAGTTCGACTCTGGCTTGCGTTAGTGACCTTGTGATTCGTGAGGCGCGGAACTCCCGAATCACAAACCCCGGAGTAGAACAAGAGGGAGACAGGTCGAGGCAGATCTCCACCGGAAGCGTGACACGGCATCTGGTTTCGCTGCCGAAATAGCGAGGTAAGAGTTCATGTCCCGTGGAAATCCCGGAAGTGTGATTTCCCCATCGCGACGTAGTAGTGGGAGACAGTGTCGTATGGTAGCCCCACCTGATGTGATGTGGGTGACGGAGAATCGGTCTGGCTCGTGATGTAAGGGAATTGCAATCGGTGAAGTCATGATCCGCGATCCCCGATCGCACGAGTTAAGGAGGTGACGTAGTTGGTGGTGCCTCCAGAGCAAGTGGAGGACGGGTGGCGAGCTGTCGGAGTTTCGGGTTCGGAGATTTGTGTTGCATGAGACGCACGACAACACAACCGCCGATTTCCCGATAGGGAAAATCCTGAAAGGAAAAGTGAAAGGTCAGCGTTGAATTTTGTCGGGTTTTGGGTATTCGAGAGTCCAACGCTTGACTACTGGATTCGCGAAGTTGCGAATCCCGATTTCCCGATTTTGTGGGGAGATCGCCGAAGGAGTTAGCTGTGGGTAGAGAAATCTCGAGGGAGTTGGAAGAGCTTAGACTCCTCGGGCCCGTGATTGAAGAAGGTCCCGGTGGAGTGTGTCACCGAGGGGCAAAGGCGCTTTATGGTATCGCAGCCAAAGATTGCTTTTGTAGCAGAGAGGAAGAGAGGACATGCTGCCACCGAGAAGAGGTAGGCAAACACCCAATCCAGAGAAGGAGAGAGAATTGTCCAGGGAAAGAAGCAGCCATGAACAAAATGTAGAATTGGAAAGGGAAGTACGAAATCTTTGTGCTAGAATTGAAGATATGGAGGCCGCGCAGAGGCACACGGAAAACCCAGGAGATCCGGAAAGGGACTCGGAAGACGGTCGAGGTCAGCATCAAGAAGGTGGAGTCGCAGCTGAAGATGCAGCCATTGAGCGGTTAATTAAGGCTATTGCCAGGATGAGTGCAAAGGTAAGATGGACATTCCACCACGAGGGAAGCCTCGATGTAGAAGAGTTGTTGGATTGATCCGCACTGATTAATCGGCATTTCTCGGACACAAGACATCGAAGAGGACAAGAAGGTGGGACATGCCGCCAATTCAATAAGGGACATGTTCGCGGCGGGACGAGCCGCAGCGCAGGATGTACGCTCCGCAGGGCAAACAGAAAATCAAAGTCGGATCGATGATCGCCAAGATGAAGCGGCTCCATTCCGAGGGGATTACCAGATCACATCATTTCAGCGCATGCGTAACCCGAGATGCATAATGACGGCGGAAGGAGTACACCGAAGAATCTCTACAGCTCAACATCCGGAAATGGGCCATCTGGAGAGCGGATGACGGTAAGGTGGCGCAGATACCAACGGCCTCGCATGATATTCTGTGACTTAATTGAGCATGGTAACCTCCTCGCGATCAGCGTTGAAGATGCTGCATCAATTGGCTTTGAAAGTCGAGGAGAAGTTGAGCCGTAAAGGTCGTACGAGGTCGGTGCGTGCTTTCAGCCAATTTAGGTAAATCTATTTCCCGTGAGAGAACCATAAAAGCCCAAGGAGGATTGGAAAAGCCTCAAGGAAGGACTGAAAAAGGTGGAACCTCACAAAGAGAGCAAAGAGAATTTTGATTTGAGGGGAGGCCGAATCGATCAACAAGGAGATTACTACTGATGTTAACGATTTCCTCGCATCTCGGTAGAGGAAGAGGTCATGGAGGAGTTATCACATGTTTAACATGTGGAAAAGACGGTCACAAAACCGTGGATTGTCCAGAGAGAAAAAATAGACAGAGGAAACACTCATGTTGATGAGGCGCAGAGGCGTGACGTGAAGGATGAGGACACTGGGAGTGGGAAGTCACCGACGATGCATAAAGTTCTCTTTGAAACTGGTGAAGGAGGCAGAGGATAATCGCTTCGGAAGAGATGTCGTGATCGTTCTAATGACTTTGCAAGACCTGTATTGGAAAATGCAAGGTCATAGTGGATGTTGGGATACTGCATAATCTCGCTTCTCGACCGAGATGGTGGAGAAATTGGAGTTGGAGAAATTGGAGTTGGAGACGAACAAGCACCCGAGTCCTTACAAGGTGACGTGGCTGCAGAAGGGACACCGGGTATGTGTTACAAACAATGCTTGGTAAATTTTAAAATGGTGAATATAGGGATGAGGATTTATGTGATGTCATTCCCATGGATGCTGATCCGGCTTCGTTTTATTGGGGAGACCATGGCAAGATGATAGACATGTGGTTCATGATGGGAGAATGAACACACATACACTAGAGAAGGATGGGAAATCACATACCCTACTGCCAACGAAGGATAAGGAAGTAAATCCAGAAGATAGCAGCACGGTACTTCTCATGAGTGGAAAAGAAATTCTCACGGAGATGGAGAAGGATGAGGATCCACAATTCTTTGTTGTCGTGAAGCCGAGAATTGTCCCCGGCTGCCACAAGAGGACGACTTGCCAGAGGAGATTCAGCAATTGCTAGGAGAGTTTGCTGACATAGTAGTGATTTAGGACCGCCGCGGTTCATTGCCGCCAATGAGAGTGGAGTCATCATATAGACCTCATACCCGGCAAGTTTACCTAACAAGGTTGCTGCGATGTGCTGACCTCATGAGAACGAGGAAGTCAAGAGGCGTTCGTGGATCCGGGCGATAAGGGACCGTGAGAGAGTCTAAGTCCGTGCGCGTCAGCTCCAATCTGGTGATCGAGCCCAAAAGGATGGAGACTGAGATGTATTAATTCGTGGCTTAATTACCAGATCACCATCGTGCATAGGTTTCTAACGCCGAGGATGGACGAATTTGATGGATCAGCCTGAAAGTGGGGCTAATTATCCAAGATTGATCTCAAGAGCCGATACCATCAGATCCCGGCGAGAGAGGGAGATGAGTGGAAAACGGCCTTCAAGACAAACGATGGTTTGTAATGTAATGGTCAGGTCATGCCGCTTACTTTGGACGAACGACCGCTACATTTATGCGTCGATGAATGAAGTCCCACGGAATTCATTGGCAAATTTTAGGGTGGTATACCGACGAGAGCATCGATTTTCAAGAAACCGTGGAAGAACACTTGAGACGCAATATCATAGTGATGAGAAGTCATGCCAGGAGAAGGCCATCAATTTGAAAAATGCTCTTATGCATCGAACTCGGTTATATCCGGGTCTGTAATTTCGCAAATGAATGAACTAAAGATGGATCCCGAAAAGGTGAATGACCGAATCGGGCCATCGCCGAAATGTTTTCGAGGTAAGGAGCTCGCGGGCGATGAAGCCACCGAAATTCATCCGAAATTTTAACCGTTGTCACATGATGGGACACCGCGAAAAGCCATAAAGTTTTCTGTGCGATACCGAGTAATGAGAGGGAGCCTAACTGCTGGAAGAGGAAGATAACCGAAGGTTTTCATTAGTGGCCGCCAAATTTTCGTAAGACCTTCCGTGAAGTGTGACGCTATGGTATACCGCTGGAGGGTCTGGTCGATGACCGACTCCGTTGCATAATACGAGAAGCCGGATGATGCAAAAATTCAAAAGTACTCCACATATGACAAAGAATTTGGCGCCATTATCCGTGCATTGAAAAGGGAGGCACTATCCTGGACAAGAATTTGTTCTATACGTTGATAATCACGACCGCACTGCGGAGTCAACAGGAGAAGCTAAATCAAAAGCATGCCAAAATGGGTAGAGTACGCTAATTTCACGCTTGTCATAAAGCTACTACTCGTGGACCTAATAAGGTAGCCGACGCCTTTGAGTCGAAAATGCGACGTCAGTAGTGATTCGTGGTCAAAAACTCCTGGGTTTTGAAACCCGGAAGATATGTGATGCGTGATATTGATTTTGGGAAGCGATGAAGCGTACCGAGAACCTACCAAGATAGGAGTTCGTAGATTGACTACCTAATCCAGGATGGATTGCTATTCAGGCAATCAACTATGTATTCCCCATTGCTCTATGAGAGAGAATTTGCAGGAAAAGCACAATGGAGGGCCTAGCAGTCATTTCGCATGATAAAACTTTCTGGCCAAGCCGGGCGAAGCCATATTTCTTTTGGTCGGGTATGCGATGTAAAGAGATTCGCTGACAAAGTGTGGATATGTCAACATGCAAGGGCCGAAAGCAGAAATGTCAAGTTATATCACCGCTACTCCATACCGGAGAGGCCGTGGGAAGCCATTAGCATGGTTTTTGTTTTGGGTTTGCCGAGAACTCAGTGAGGAGTTGATTCCATTTTTTTGTAGTGGTGGATAGGTTCTCAAGATGGCACATTTTATCCCGCGTCATAAGACCTTCATTGACATGCTACTACTCACATCGCAACTTTGTTTTTCAAAGAAATCGTTATGCGATTGCATGGATTGCCCAGAGCATAGTCTGATCGACACGGGTTCATAGGTCATTTTGGAGGACGCCATGGAAGAAGCTAGGACTAACTTGTTATCTGGGGCCTCTCGCCATCATCCGCGGCATGTATGCAGACGGAAGTGGTCATCAGGAGCTTGGGGATCTATTGAGGAGCCCTGTGACGGAGCATCACAAAGAACCGGGATCGATCCCATCAGTAGAATTGCATAAACGCATTCAGTTGAATCGGGCACAGTGCAAGAGCCCATTTCGCGGTTTTGTATGGAACTCACCAAAGAGGAGTGTCCGGTACCGTGGAGCCGTAATATCGAGACTACAAAATACGAGTCGAGGAGTTCACCGAGCGATGAAAGAACTTCACACGCAGTGAAGCAGCGACTGCAGAAAACCAATCAAGAACATGCCGCAGAGCCGATCAGCAGAAGAGAAAACTTCAATTTGAAGTTGGGGACATGGTTCTCGCACACTTGAGGAAGGAAAGGTTCCTGCGGGGAACATATAACAAATTGAAGGTGAAGAAAATCGGGCCGTGTAGGGTTTTGAAGAGATTTGGGGTGAATGCATATGAGCTTGAGTTAACTGAAGGCATCGGGATATCTGATTTTCAATATTTCGGAATTATACCCGCATTGTGATCTAAGGAACAAGCACCGGAATGAGGAACCAGTTAATCCAAAGGGTACGCCGCCGCCGTCTGTAAGCCCGATGGAGTGCATACCGAGCAAAAGAGTTGGAAGAAAGCTCCGTGAGGAAGCAAAGATTTTGAACACTGGGTGAAGTGGAAAGATCACCCGTGCTGGAGGATGCCACCGGGAAGACGCAACAAAGGATTCTCAAACATGGGCGATCAGGTGAGCTCATGGACCAGAGCCCATGAAATCTTTTGAGCCGAGGTGGAGTATGATGCGAGCATCCGCAATTCATCATAATGTAACAAGCACGTTGGATAAGAGATCATACCGACAAGCCAGCAACCTTTTGATTTTAAATTTCACCTTATCCGCTATGCTCGGCCATTACTAAAGGTATTCAAAGCCAGGCACACTTGTATTACAATACGATAGGGAAGGCAGCTTAATACAATTAAAGTCAGATAGAAATTAGTGGTGATTAGACATTTCTTCTTCTTCGAGGGAAAACGGGATAATAGACACCTCCTTTGTACATTGTATTCACTTTTACATGCTGAAGGAAGAGGAGCACAGAGCAGAGTGTCTGTGAAGAACCGGCGTACGCTTATTGAATTATTAGGAAAGCTTTGATTCAATCTCCATGGATGTGTTAGATACTTTGTGTTGTCGATGTTATGTTTCTTCTTACTTGCTTCTTTCTATGATTATCCGCTATATGTTGCTTATGTTGTTGCATATGAGGTTAGGAACCCGAGGGAATGAGTTTCAAGTGTTCCTCCGCCGGAGCCGTGGAGGATTCCCTCGCGATAGCGCCGGAATTCCTCTCGCGAGATAGAGTGCGGCCGAGAGTACCGAAATTAACTTTTGTTCTCTGTTGCCCATGGTTTATGTTGGGTTGTTCGAGCCACAAGCAGAGCGCGTGTTGACGGAAGTCTGGTAGTCCGAGAAGTTGCAGCTCGAAAATCTCTCGCTGTGCTTGAAAGCGCTGAGATTTGAAGAACTTCAATACTCTGAAGAGTGGAGAAGACCAACGCAGTTGAGCTGCCTCAGGAAGTCTCCGGGCGAGTTTGAATTGACAAAAGTTCTGAAGGATATTCCTTTGATTCAAGGTGGATTCTCAATCTGAGGTCGTACAGGACGAAGGTGTCGAAGTGAAGAACTCTTCAGAGGAAGGGAATCGACGGGTTGAAATCCCCGCGAAGTTCCACGAAGTCCCGAGGACCGTCATCTACGTATTAACGCTGGAGTTAACCGCGAGCGCCGGTGAAGAGAAGAGCCAAGTCCATCTGATATCTACTCTGCATTCGGTTTGACGGACGAGTGTTTCACACCTCGTGAAATCCCTGAGTTACTATTCACCGAATCAACCAGAGCCATCGATCGGAGGAGAGACACGCATAAGATCCGGGAGGAGTCGGACTCGGCTTGGTAAGCAAGAAGACCTTGGTGATTCAGGAGGCTGAACTCCCGAACCGCCAACCTGGAGAACAAGGAGGACAGTGTCGAGGTGCGCATCTCCACCGGGAAGCGCATCGGCACGGGTTCTCACTGTGATGGGAAAGTCGGCGAGGTGGCAAGCTCATGTCCCGTGAAATCCCGAAAAGGGATTCCGGACGCATCGCGGTGGGAGACAAAATGTATTGGTAGCTTCTCCCACCGATGTGACAGTGGCACCCGAGAATCGGTTCGGCTTTGTGGATGCAAGGGAATTGGTAACCCGTGAAGTTGCTGATCCCGCCGCATCCCCGATCGCATCGCAGTGAAGGAGGTAACGAAGCTGGTGGGCCTCCAGAGGGGCGGACGGCTGTGCGGCGAGCTGCCTGAGTTTCGGTTCGAGATTTGTGTTGCAATGACGCCGACACCACCAATCGCCGATTCCTCGAGCAGGGAAACCCTAATAGATACTGACCGCTGACCACCGGAGTCGGGCTTTGTTGCAGCGGGTGAATGCGCTCATGCGGAACTTGCAACTCCCGAAACGCGATATCCCGATTCGGCGATAGCCGAAGGAGTTATCAGGTGACCTGTAACTCCCGAGGAGCTGAAGAGCTTAGACCTTCGGCCCGCGGATTGAAGAAGGTCCCCGTGGAGGTGTCGCCACTGAGGGGCAAAAGGCGCCATTTGGTCGAGAGATTGAGTCCAGCATCTAACCATGTTGAGTTCGAACAAAGATGGAGGATGGAGAATGTGTACATATTCAAGAGTCATTGACAAGATCACCATCAGGTATAGATTTACTTTACCAAGAATGGATGATTTAATGGACTATTTAAGTGGAGAAAAATTATTTTCTAAAATAGATTTGAAAAGTGGATATCACCAGATTAGAATGGGAGAAGGTGATGAGTGGAAGATAGCCTTTAAGACAAATGAAGGTTTGTATGAGTGGCTTGTTATGCCATTTGGCTTAACAAATGCCCCAAGTACTTTTATGAGGTTGATGAATGAAAACTGAAAGATTTCATTGGCAAGTTTGTGGTTGTATATCT
This sequence comes from Picea sitchensis, assembly GCA_010110895.2. Lineage (NCBI taxonomy): Eukaryota > Viridiplantae > Streptophyta > Pinopsida > Pinales > Pinaceae > Picea > Picea sitchensis. Next base: position 4,490 of record SNQJ01S0098557.1, on the reverse strand, counting down.
GGATGATATACTAATCTTTAGCAGGACTAAAGAGGAGCATTTGAGACGTCTGACACAAGTGATGAGGAGACTACAACATGAAAAGTTGTTGATAAATTTGAAGAAGTCCTCTTTTATGAAGACATAACTCATTTACTTGGGTTTTGTGATCTCTTCAAATGAATTGAAGATGGATCCAGAGAAGGTGAAAGCAATCAAAGAATGGCCATCACCAAGGAGTATGTTTGAGGTAAGGAGCTTCCATGGATTAACAAGTTTCTATAGGAAATTCATCAGAGACTTCAGTGGAATTTGTGCACCAATGATGGATACCGTGAAGAAGAAGCACAAGTATTTTAAATGGATGGAGGAGGCCAAGAGGAGCTTCAATATACTGAAGGAGAAAATAACAGAACGACCAATTATGGTCTTGCTAAATTTTGAAAAGAAATTTCAGGTGAGATGTGATGTAAGTGGAGTTGCAACTAGAGCAGTTTTGAGCGAGGATAATAGACCTGTTGCCTATTTTAGTGAGAAGTTGAATGAGACCAAGAGAAAATACTCCACATATGATAAGGAGTTTTATGCCATAATTCAAGACCTGAAGAAATGGAGACACTACCTTGTCCCACAAAAAATTGTCTTGTATAACGATAACCATGCTTTACAATTAATAACCAGACAGAAAAAATTGAATCAGAGGCATGCAAAATGGGTTGAGTTTATGCATAATTTTACTTTTGTCATAAAACATATTGTTGGGAATGCTAACAAAGTTTTTGATGCATTAAGCAGGAGATGTTTGATTCTATATGAATTTCAGGTGAAGACCTTGGGGTTTGAACACCTTAAGGATATGTATTGTGATGATGCAGATTTCAAGGAAGCATATGAAGCATGTGCAAATCTTGTGCTAAGAGACAAAAGCCAGTGGACAAAGTACATGATTAAAGAGGGATTGTTATTCAAGGGAAATTAGTTGTGCATACCAAAATTCTCAATTAGGGATAACATTTTGAAGGGAAAGCATAGTGGAGGATTGGTTGGGCATTTCGGCCATGATAAAACATTTGCACAGTTGAGCAGTTCATACTATTGGCCAGGTATGAGAACATAAGTGATACAGTTTGTGAACAAATATAGAATCTGCCAACATGCCAAAGGAAAAAGACAGAAAAATGAATTATAGCAACCATTGTCAATACCAGAGAGGCCTTGGGATGCAATAAGCATGGATTTTATGTTGGGACTGCCAAGAACGCAAAGAGGATGCGATTCCATATTTGTGGTGGTGGATATATTTTCAAAGATGGCACACTTTATCCCATGCCAAAAGACCAGTGATGTAACACATGTTGCAAATATGTTCTTTAAGGACGTTGTGAGACTTCATGGCCTACCCAGAAGCATTGTCTCGGACAAAGACAAAAAAATTTGGTCATTTTTGGAGAACACTGTGGAAGAAGTTGGGGACAAATTTGTCCTTCAACTCAACTTATCACCCTCAGACAAATGGGCAGACTGAGGTGGTAAACATAAGTTTGGGAAACTTATTGAAGAGTCTGGTCACCGAGCACCATAATTAGTGGGATTGGATTCTGCCACAAGAAGAATTTGCATACAATGACTCACCAAACAGGAGCACTGGAAAGATCCCATTCCAAATATTGTATGGAATGCAATCCAGGGGAGTATCTGAGTTGAGAGACTTGGAATAGAGTGAGATCAGGAGTGATGGAGCAGAGGATTTTGTTGCAGAAATGCAGAAGCTCCATAGCCAGATCAGAGGATAGTTGCAGAGTTATAACCAAGAGTACAAGCACAGAGCTGATCAACATCGCAGGGAACCTCAATTTGAAGTAGGAGATCAAGTTCTGGCACATCTCAGGAGAGAAAGGTTCCCTAGGGGAACATATAACAAGTTAAAAATGAAGAAGATAGGACCATGTAAGATCTTGAGGAAGTTTGATACAAACGCTTATGAGATTGAGCTGCCATATGATGTGGGCATATCACCCATATTCAACGTTTCAGACCTATATCCTTATAGGAAATATGACACAAAGGGATTAGAAGATCAAGAAAAGATTCAGTGGGAGAAACAAATTCCTATAGCAGAAAAATCACAGATGGAGAAGATCGTTGATTAGAGGATTGGAAAAAAGACCAGGAGGAAGACCTATTTTGAATATCTGGTCAAGTGGAAGGGACACCCAATAGAAGATGCCAGTTGGGAAAATGAAGTCGATATCCAGAAGCATGGAAATTTGGTGCAGGAGCTCATGGACAGGAGTCCATGAATTTTTGTCAAGGGGAGTATGATGCAGGACCACTCAACGCCTCAGAATATTTTCAGAATCTCAATGCTGGCAGTTACGGGAGATATTTTGAAGCACGCCCGAACTCAGCGTCGGGAGATATTTTGAAGCATGCCTGAACTCAACACCGAAAAATATTCTGAAGCACACTTGAACAATCGCAAGCGAAGTGGGAGTTTCCACTCCTGCTCTAGAATGCAACTGGACTAATATAGCCGTTAGGTTAGGTTTTGGAGTAGACAAGTAGTCAGGGGGAACCCTAAGAACCCTCTGGAGATAAATAGAGTTTTGGTATGCCCAAATTAGGTGTTGCAAGTTAGTAGTATATTTCTGAATTTTAGTTGTTGTTTTGATTACAGTTGTAACCATTTTACTTTTGAATGAAGATAACAAAGGAAAATTGACCACTGCATGGTGTGGAAATTGTTTGCAATTCTCTGTTATTGTGTTTCATGAATGAATGAATTTCGTTGTGAGTAGATGGAAATATGAATGTTAGTATAAGTTTCAAGTGTTTCTCTTATGTTGAATCGGTGCAAGGTGTGCACACAGAACGTAAGGAGTGCGTTGATGAGATCTGTTTCGGTTTCGAAGCTCAGAAGAGATAGCATGGAACTTTCCCTTTGCAAGGAGTGCAAAGTGACTGTTGCAAGGAGTGCACAGTCATCCGCATGAACTCAAATCTTGCATAAGAATCAGTTGCAAGGTGCATCGAGCAAAAGGAGAACACCAGGGGGGGCGAGAAGAATTTATTTTCAAGAAATCCTTCAAATCCGAGTTATCGAGAATCCCTTAAATGAAAGGAGTGTGAGGGAAGTTGAAACCTTCACGAAGGCCAAGCATAGGAGGGATAACACTTTCTAAGAAGTGCGAACGAGATCCAAGAAATGGACTCGCAGGAAGGACAAAGGTCGAAACCTTTGAATCTTTATAAAATCTTCTAAGTCTGAAGAAATATTAAGATCATGGGGAGAGATCTGGACCATCCGATCAACGTCCATACAACGAGGAGCAAGCGTGAAGGAGGAAATATATCAGCCATTCGATCTGAGCGCAAAATAATCATAGCCGCCCGATCAAGGTAAATTTCACTAATGATAAGCTTTGAAAGTACACAGGAGGAGCGAAGTTACGAAATTCCAAAATCATCGGAACCATCCATCGAGACAGGACACATGGCGAGAGATCAAAATTTCGCTGACTCACAAAGTGGATAGGTCAAAGGGCAGAGTCATGAGGATTCGTGAAGTGCGAACTCACGAAAGGATCACAACCGTTGATCAAAGAGAGAGCGTGGACCATTGATTGTCCAGGGAGATATCGGGAGTTCAGATATCAGGAGAAGGGAGGTGAGCAGTCCTCCAACTTCGCAAAATGTGAAGTCTCGATATGTGAAAAGGAGATCAGGACCGTTGGATCGCGGGGATTGTGGACTGTTGATCTGGCAAGCAAAACTTGCAAGTTCGGGTTTCAGAGGGACGAGCAAGCGGACTTCGTGAAACGCAAAATCGCGAAGCGCTCGGAAGGTTTGGCCCCAAGTGATAGTGAGGGGTCATATGGATGGAGGATAATGGAGGAGCTAACACATGCTAGGCCCCTGTCGGGATTTCAGAGGTCGGGAGAATCAGGGTGACTCACATGCAAAGACCCGATACGTGAAATTGTGAAACACCTTTTGAGTTAGGTGAGTGGTCATAGAGAAGGGTCACATCGGTGAAGGAGAATAGAGGGGCTAGCACGTGCTAGGCTCCTGTCGGGATTTCAGAGGTCAGGAGAGTCGGGGTGACTCACATGAAAAGACCCGATATGCGAAGTTGCGACGCACCTTTCAATTAGGCGAATGGTCACAAACTTGGTCACGTAAAGAGAGGGGCTTAACCAGGAGAGCTAGTGCCTATTTACACGAAGGTTTTAACAGGCGTTCAGGAGAAAGATGCGGGTTCCATATAACCTGCGCTTTAAGGGAAAGAGGGCTTGTTAAGAGGATTTGAGGTTCTTGAGGGGCCAAAGAGTCGATCCAAATTAGTTTCTTGATCGATCCTAGACCGGGAGGTCGCACAACCCTTATGAGAAAAGGGGGGTCTGCATCAAAAACTTTCTTAGGTACTAGAACTATGAAATCCATGTAAATGATAAATAATTTGTAACACAAATATTAGAAATATCCTATCTCCATGAATTTTGGATTCTTTA
>SNQJ01S0098554.1:5910-19441 GCA_010110895.2 Picea sitchensis | reverse complement strand
GAAGGGTTCTAGCCTACATACAAATATAACACTATAAATGTAATAATTCAATATCTAGAGCTTAATATGTGGTTTTATGCATAACATTGTGATTTTTCTATGGCCTAACAACAACCATTTTAAAAATTGCAATTGGAAAATAAAAAAAATGAACATGTCTAATATAATAGACCACACTTCCAACAACTTGCACAACTCAACTTTAAGGTATAATATGACCTTGGGTTATTTTTTACAAACATGTTGTGCATTTAGAGGGTTTTAATAGGCATATCTTGCCTATTTTTTCACAGTAGAGTCTTTTATGATTGAAAATGAAAAATTGAGTATATAGGCTTATGTAAAATGACTTAACAAATCATTTACAATTTGAACCACTCAAGTTGAATGAGTTTCAAGACATAGGAGTGCATTTTAATGTAGTCTGACGTGCATTTTTGTTGGGTATGTGTTATATTCTTTGCATGAATAGACTCGGTGTCTACATTGCATCGGGAACGTGGCAGCTTGGGGGCAGGGCCCGCAAAAAATTATTTTTTGGCATTTTTTACATTCATTTTTAGTGGTTTTTTGGCACACGGTTTCACTAATGGTTTTCTAATTCTGGTTAAATAATTAGGGTTTTTGACTAATATGAGTCAATGGATTAGGGGATTTTTTTATGTTACACGATCAAATTATATATATATATATATATATATATATATATATATATATATATATCTTATTGTAGACAATGAAGATACGATGAATAGAAGATTAGAGATGCGGCTCTAGACATGTTGTTGGTTTTCCCGGTTTGGATTTATAGGGTAAAATATTTGTGTAATGTGTGTGTGTTCCATTATATCTTTTCTATGTCCCTGTGGTGTAGAGAAGTCGGTGAGGGAGTGCGTTGTTAAGGCACTCTGTAAGTGAAGTCACCGGTTCGAAACCTCTAGGGACACCTCAAATCCAACCATGTTAAGGGTTGATGCGGTCCAGGTTGGATGCGATCCCCGAGTGATTTTGACAGATTAGATGCCCCTGGGTCATGGCATCTCATCCACTGGTCAATCCCGCAAGTTAGGGGTATTTAGCTAATGAAATTTGTTTTTGTATCTTTTCCATTTTTATTAAGAATCAATTTCCAATAATTAATTGTACAAGGTTGAAATCTACACTTTTTTCACCAAGGAAATGTTTACAACAATGCAAAAATTTACCTCTTTGTCCTACAAGACATTTTTTGTTCTTTTTTCACAACAAAGGGTTTCAAGTTTCCAATTGCACAAACAAAGGTATAGACAAATGTACAACTTTCATACAACCTTGTCACTTGTAATATTTCCTGTAATATTGACCTCTTCATTCTATAAGAGAGTTTTTTGTCTTTTTCCATAGAAAAATGGTTTTATTTATCTAAATTCATAAAGAAAGGTATACATATATGATTTAAAAGGATAAATTAAATACTCTCCAATTGGAATCAATCAATTTGGAGGTGAAAAAACTTTGTGTTTTTTATGATTTATTCTTTTTAAGGTATTTTATTGTATGGGTTAATTATGTGTTGTTAACTTTTATGCATTTTTCTATGTATCATTGGTTGGTTAGAAGCCGTTTACCTTGATTTCTCTCATAACCCACCATCCTCTAATTCATCAAAAGGTCATGAATCTTTGTGCATAGGAATCATCCTTTTTGGAGTGTAAATGCAATATTATTTGTACAAAAATGTTAACAATATTTGAATTATCAAATTATAAGTTCAATCCTAAATTATGGAATCTTATCCAACTTTGGGTGTGTAGTTTCATATAGACAACTTTAACAATTTGGCCCTTTGGTTTTACAAGACAATGTTTAGCTTTTATGCATATCATGTAGGTTTCTATCTAAAAATTCCAATATAAGGTTATATACAAGTGTGAAATAAAAAATTACACCTTCTGCAAGTTGAACCACTCAATTTGGCTCAAAATTGAGACTAGGGCATCCATTGTACTCAATTTTTCCTTCAAATTTACATGAAATCCCAAATCTAGGTGCATGAAAGAAACCTCAACAGTTCTTCAATTTCACTTTAAATGACATATGTAAATTTACAATATATCCAACTCCATATTACAACTTATAATTTGGGAATCTTGAGAATGCATTTTAATTTGGTCACTTAGTATAGTTTCAACCTTGAAAATTACAAGGTAAAATTTGCCTGTTTGCCACAACAACCCTTTTTAAAATTGCAATTGTAAAATAAACAACATGAATATGTCTATTATGATAAACCAATCCCCCAACAACTTGCATAATTCAAATATAAGGTATAATACAACTTTGGGTTACCTTTTACAAATAAGTTGTGCATTTCAAGGGTTTTACTACAGATCTCTTGTCTATTCTTGCATAGTAGAGTCTTTTATGATTGAAAATGAAAAAATATCCTTGATTTCTCTCATAACCTACCATCCTTTGATTCATCAAAAGATCGTGAATATTTGTGCATAGAAATCATCCTTTTTGGAGTGCAACTGCACTACTAATTGCACAAACATGTTATATATTGTAATCATCAATTTACAACTTAAATATTAAATTATGGAGCATTATCCAACTTTGGGCATGCAATTTCATATAGCCAACTTTAACAAATTGGCCCTTTGGTTTTACAAGACATTTTTTATCCTTTATGCACATCAGGTAGGTTTTTGTATGAAAATGCCAATATAGGTTTATAAATAGGTGTAAAATCACAAACTACACCTTGCACAAGTTGAACCACTCAATTTGGGTCAAAATTAACACTAGGGCATGCATTGTACTCTAAGACCGTTTTGGCTTCAAATTTACATGAAATACCAAATCTAAATGCATGAAAGAAACCTCACATGTTCTTCAGTTGAAGTTTATATGACATAGGTAAATTTACCATATATGTAACTCCATCTTGCAACTTATAAATATTTTCTTGGAGCTACAAGGAAGCTTGGGCGTGCATTTTAATTTTGTCACTTAGTACAGTTTTGCCCTTGCAAATTGCAAGGAAAACATTTCCTCTTTTGCACAACAACCATTTCTAAAATTATGATTTCATAGTAAACAACACGAATATGTCTAATATGATAACCCACATCCACAACAACTTGTAGAACTGAAATCTAAGGTATAATACAACCTTGCCTTACTTTTTACAAACATGTTGTGCATTTCTAGGGTTTTATTAGGCATCTCTTGCCTAATTTTGCACAACATTTTCTTTTATGACTGCAAATGCAAAACTAAGTATATAAGCTTATGTAAAATGACTTAAAAAATCATTTTAAATTTGAACCACTCAAATCGAATGAGTTTTGAGACCTGGGCATGCATTTTAGTGTAACTTGGTGTACATTTTGCACCAAGGCAGTGACGCAAAATTTTCCCTCTTTGTCTAACAAGACAATTTTTGGTCTTTTTTTCATGACAAAGGGTTTTAAGTTTCCAATTGAAAAAAAAAGGTATGTATAGATGTACAACTTTTCTACAACCTTGTAACTTGTAATACAATTTCCTATAGGTATACAAACTGAAATATCAAACAATAGGTAGAATTCTTGTAGGTTGTAACTTACATTTTACAAACATGTGTGCATTTCTAGGGTCTTACTAGGAATATTTGTTGTTATGAGTATGGAACATATATGTATGAAGTGTGCATATGGCTTGTAAAAAAATAATTGTTCATGAAAATTACAATACATACACAAGCTACAAATGCAACATTTTCCCAATTTCCTCCACAATGGTAATTTTCATACCATGATCATTCATAATATAATATATGGATAAAAATATATATAACTAGCACTTAGCACATGCAAAATATGCAATATTTGGAAGATATATATATATATTCCAAATATTGCATATTTATATATACATAGTCTTAAACCCTAATATGCAAGCATTCTTGCATAAATACCCTACTGGGTATGTTCATATACAACAATAGTCCACAACCACAATATTTCACTTGTGGAATCATTGATCTATAATCTATCACTATAAATCATTTCACAGTTGTATATGTAACAACACATATTAGTTCATACATGTAAACCCAAACCAAAATGTATATTTTACCCTTCACCAAATTCTGGGGACACAACAACATACATACATCTTGCATTTTCCCCTAACAGAGCGTGCACTTTCCTCAATGCCCCATTTTCATGAAATTTCATAAGGATATCATGCATAATATGCATAATTTCATGTTAGGTAGCATAATTTCATAATCTACATAATTTCATGTTAGGTAGCATAATTGCATAATGTACATAATTTCATGGAATTTCATGTTAGGTTGCTTTCATTTCATGCTTCAGATTTTTATATCTTATCTAAAGTAGGATTTGATATATGAAAATAGATCTAGGGTTTGGTTTAATCCCTCACCATTTGTCTTGAGGCTCAACCCACACCTAATGAGCTTAAGGGGGTTTTATCCACTCTTGTGACCAAAACCCACCAACAAAGTGTATTATTTTAGTTTTTGTTTTCTTGGTTTACCCAATGATTTTTGTTTTATAGAAGTGAAATATATTCTACTACAACTAATATTTCATATTAAGCGATAAGGTTCAAATTTCACGGGAAATAAATATCAGAAACCTTAAGTAAATGAGCTCAAATTATTGAATTTTCATTAAACATGGATTTCAAAATTTCCATACTGAAGTGGGAATTGTCTTAAGTCCGTACCAATTATGTGTGCTTAACCCTACCCAATATTAAGGTGGTTGGTCCTTAATGGAACAAAAAAATTTATAAGCGATCTATTTACCTTTAACAACAATAAATTATATGAAACCCTAGTATTAAACCCTAATATGCAATAATTCTTTCATAAATACCCTAATGGGTATCTTCATATACAACAATAGTCGACAACCACAATATTTCATTTGTGAAATCATTAATCTATCATCTATCATTATAAAGAATTTCAAAGTTGTATATGTAACAATACATGTTAGTTCAAGCATGTAACCCCAAACCAAAATGTATATTTTACCCTTCACCAAATTCCAATCTAAGGTTATACACATGTGTAAAATCACAAACTACACCTTCTACAAGTTGAACCACTCAATTTGGGTCAAAATTAAGACTAGGGTGTGTTATTTACTCTAAGGAAGTTTTGCCTTCAAATTTAAATGAAATCTCAAATCTAGGTATACGAAAGCAACCTATCCTATTATTTAATTGTAATTTAGATGACATAGGTAAATTTACCATATATCTAAATCCATCTTAAAACTTATAAAACAATTTATGGAGCTACAGGGAAGCTTGGACATGCATTTTAATTTTTCCACTTAGTACAATTTTGACCTTCCAAATTACAAGAATCTTTTTTCCTCTTTTGCACAACAACCCTTTTTAAACTTGAAATTGAAAAATTAACAACATGAACGGGTTTAATATGATAATCCACACCCCCAACAACTTGTGAAACTGAAATATGAAGTATCATACAACCTTTCCTTACTTTTTACAAATAGGTTGTGCATTTCTAGGGTTTTACTATGCATCTCTTGCCTATTTTCGCACAACATGTTATTTTATCACTACAAATGAAAAACTAAGTATATAGGCTTATGTAAAATGACTTAACAAATCATTTAAAATTTGAACCACTCAAATTGAATCCATTTTGAGATTTGGGTGTGCGTTTTTCCCCAAGGAAAATTTTACAGAAACCCAAAACTTTCCCTCTTTGCTCGACAAGACAAATTTTGGTCTTTTTTCCTAGCAAAGAGTTTTAAGTTTCCAATTGTACAAGAAAAGGTATAGACATATGTACAACTTTTCTACAACCTTGTCACTTGTAATGTAATTTCTTGTAGGTATACAAACTAAAATATCAAACAGTAGGTAGATTTCATGTGGGTATACAAATTGAAATATCAAACTAATATAACTTGTAATATAATTTATTCATTTACTTCCAATTCACCAAAGATGTATGGATGGAAATTTCCAATAGTTTCAAATTACAAATTCATTGGGATAAATTAAATCTATTGGAATGTATGGAATTCAGGATGACTAATAACTATGTTTCCTCACATAGAGTACTACTTGGATATGTGTTATGGGGCATCTTGTTAGCTAGAAACAAGTTTATTTTTGAAGATAAGGAGGAACAATTAGGATTACTTGCACATCACATTAGAGTCCCTTATGGGGAATGAAGGAAGCAACCAAAGAATACTATTCCAAGAATCCTTCAAGAACCAATTATAGATCACACTAATCCATGTGGATTTTTTGATGGAGCATGCTAGGGTACTCCAGGAACTTGTGGAGCTTGGGCCATTCTTTATCTAGATAATGCAAATCAATTTTTACTAAGAGGGGGGGCCATTATTGGATAAACTTTATTATTATGTGTGGGAACAAACAATAGAGAAAAAATCTATGCCCTATGGATCCTACTTAAGGTTGCAGTGGACAAGTAGGTTAAGAGACTACATGTTTATTTTTCGTGTTTTATTTTTTGTTTATGTAAAGTTAGAGAGAGTTTGTCTCATGGTTTTTTCTTAGCATCGATATGATGTTGTGGAACTAGTTTTTTACAAAGAGACCTTTATAAGGATGATTGTAAGATTCAAATTCATAAGGATAGGACATAGTCTTATCTAATAGAAGAAATATATAAAGACAATGTCTGCGAACATTAATGTGTATTTGATTTCCACTCGAAATATCAATAAAATGATTTTTGTCTTGGAAACAATCTTGTAACATAATTTCTTGTAGGAAGATTAAGAGATTATTATAAATATGCATTAAATATCCATTAAAGATTGCAGATAAACACTAAATATCACAACAAGAATCACATATAAAGACAAGTATGAGTCAAAATAGTAATGATATTCCATTAATTACTCATAATAGTAGAATATTTACATGACATACATCACAATCACAGTCTCCATTACAAAATTGGGCACACTGTAATACAGATTCTACACCTTTCTTGTCTCTGAAGATTCCTCCTAAGATATCTCTAAAAAACCTCTCCTTTCCTAAATTTCTACTTACAACCTTATATGTTATGTTTCACATGGGGACCACCTTATATGTTATGTTTCACATGGGGACCACCTCAAGCCATAGGTCGGTTACATGAGTCGATCATAACTAACTTTAGATGTATTCACAGGTCCTCAAGCTAGTTTTTATAGCTTTGAGATGATGCTTACTTGCGGCACACTCTGCCTTGTTATATCCAGTTAGTCGCCACAATCGATACTCATAAGTTTGTTTTATCTAGACACCGGCTTCACACCGTGTGGTGGTATTGAAGAAACTTACAGTAAAAATGGGTTCCAAACTTGGTAGTGCACTAAAAGGTATAATGGAAGATATGGAGTGTGGTATGGATATAGAGGGTGCACCACTAGGTAGGAAGAGAGCAATGGAAGTGATGGTTAATGTTTGGTGATGTATTATAGACCAAATTGAGACAGAGGATTATGATGGGGATGGGAAGTATTGATAGAACCAGGTATATGTTCACCATGAGTTATGGTTTTATTGCAAGGCAACTATTTTGGTATCCTATACCTAGGTCAAACACCTTCAATGCCCATTTGGCCTGACCAATCTAGACATGTTCCTTCTCTCAAAATACTATGTCTCTCATCTCCTTTTATTGTCGTAGTCCCTCATCATTTTTGACATAATCTCTTTCTCCCCTCAATATGTGCTCCTTATCCTTTGGTTGTCCCACTTCTACTGAAGACTCCCCCTTTCTCTGTCTTGGGGCCTATGGATCGTCGACGTTGATGTGGCATGGTTCTTCTCGACTGGTGGCATGGCCATCCACATACAGGTGTAGTACCATGACCTATGATCTAGACACCTTAATTCTTCCCAATTTTTTCCCATGGTCGACATAGTATGGTAGGTCTCAACCAAATGACTCTGAAACTCCTTCCCACTAGAACACATTAGATTCTTAGTGCTAATCTCACTTATACAAGTTGATGCAGTGGTGAATTGATGGAGGAACCTAATTATAATTCCATAGAATAGTTTCCCTTTGTTATACAAAGGGGTAACATTGGGACGTGGCACTAGTCAGGACTGATCATCATATGACGTAGTTGGTTGCATTAACTAACTTTTGACTTGAGATTCGCTCATAGCCGACATGATGACATAGTTTATCTGTTTTAGGCACTGTCCTTACCCACATCATGTGAACTTTTAATCTGCACTATATTCATCTATTAATCCTTGTCTCTTCCAACATCTCTCATCCACTCACATTTAATTTAAGTTTTGAGATAAACTATTACACCTTAGTAGGCATAATAAGCCCCCAATGGAATTTTGTATCCCCCATAGCTGGCATAATTAAGCCCCAAGGTTCCAAACACACTCATGAGATGAATACTTTGATGACATGGCATTTCCACATGGGTGCCACAATGGCAAGCCATGAGGCGATGGTGGGGTCACAATGGTGATGTCATCATGGCGACATCAACAATCTTTCCCAGATAGAGGTGGTTTTAGTTGTAGTTGAGCAGGACATAGAGAAGGTTGTTTTATTGCAAACCGTCAAAGGGGATTCAAAAGTCTGATGACTAATTGACACCATCGAAATTCCGACGAACGTCAGGGAACCAAGAAAAAAATATAATGAAATTTTGAGAATTAGTTAGTAATTTCTAATGGTAAGGTTGATTTTATCCATACCGTAGAAAATCCCCGTAGGAATTAAACACCATATGTAGTAGTGATAAAATAAGGAAGACATGTTCAACTTTGATCATCTTAGATGTGCCCAAGTCTCTCATTTTTTTTCCTTGACTTGAACACCATGTTTACTCAATCCAACTAACCAATTAACCTCTTATTCCACTGCTTAGTCAACCTTCGAATATCAACAATATTACATGATCTCTAAAAAATATAGAGATATTATGAACCTATTCTTTTAATAAAAAATAATTAATAAAAGAAATACCATTTATAGTTTTCATACACATAAAAGTTTGTTAAAACATATACATTTAATAAATAAAAATAATATATTACTTATACATACAACTTAATTATTTAGGATTTACAAGAATATGAACAACAATGTTCACTCAAATTCATTGCAACTCTCCAACTATGTGTATATAAAAATAATCAACAACAATGAGGTATGTAGTAGATGTTGGGATTGACCTACAAACCATATATTAATGAATAGATAAAATAAGAAAAGATAAAAACACCATACAAAATAGAAGAAATATAAGGGGGGGAAATGACATCCTTTATTTCTCAGTCAATAATGGAGAAATGAATTTACAAGTCTCATGGACCACCTCACGAGATTCCATATTTAAACAAGAAATATCCCAATCGTTTCCAGGATTATGGAAAGCCACACGGTTGAGTAACCAACCACAAAATGTAACTGACAGGTATGTGTTGTCACCACCCAACGATATCCACCTAGACAACAATTTTCCTAACACCTTTGCCAACAAATCAATCATCACCTTTTCCAACAAATCAAGAGAATCCAAACACCACCACAACTTCTATAACAATATTGTTTCCGTGAACATGTCTACATAGTTTGCTCTAGTATGGACCACTCCACCTCCACTAATAAATTGTCTTACAAAATGCTGCATTGTCCAATTTTGATATGCTAGATTTTTAGTCAAATGCCAGTGCTTTAAACAACACCGAAGCACCCATTTCCATGCTCTTTACCTGGTTTTTCCATGTGTCCACTAATAACACCAACTACATATGAAATATTTGAACATTCCAGCATAGACATCATCCTTCCTACTGTACTTGCATAGGGTACACAAGACATATAATCTTTTTATTCTTTACTACTAGGACATGAACTTGAAGAAAATTGAGAATGGAAATCTAAAATGGATATTTATCGGTTTCACAATGTTCATACTGAACCTCATCAGTATCTTCACCAAAAAAAAATTGTGATAACCATAACTTACCATTTTTCTTCTCTTTGTGTACTTCTATGTCCAAGATTGTTTTTTATTGCTCCTAGATCCTTCATCAAAAGTCCTATCCAACTTAGCCTTTAATTTGTTGATCTCAACCATGATTTTCTTGCAACAAGCATATCATCAACATAACACCAAGATAATGAATATGCCATTGAAAATTTTGAAGTAAACACAATGATCATACTCACTTCTTAAGAAAATTTGGTTCACCATGAAGGAATCAAACATCTTGTACCACTTATCGGTTACCTTAGGCCATACAATGATTCCCTAAGTTTTCAAACAGATCTCCCTTTGTGATCCTAAACAACTTTTGATTGTCCTATGTACATATATCTATTAATGATTATTTTTTTGACAATAATATCCCACAATCTACATCCCTTATATTCATCACTATAACCAACAGAGATATACTTCCTTGACCGAATCCGGCCAAGCCAACCAAGTGAGCCTTCACCTCTCACCTCCAGGCTAATTCAATGGAGTATGCAATCCATGGGATCTAAAACCATGAGCTACCAAAACCATGTGGACAAAACCACAAATATTGACCTAACTCTTCCCCCCTTTCCCATGACCAAAAACAACCAAACTTCCCTCAAAGTCAGGGTATCCAAGAATACCATATGATCCCCCCTATCACCTAGGTCTACATCTAGACTTTATCGGTGAAATTTCAAACCCCGAGTATGCATGCCTAACCAATTATTACAATTGTATGCCCATTTACATATAATTTAAAAAAATTGTAAACTCCACCTCAATTGTCAACTCCATTTACATGCCATCACTCTTGTTGGATCCCTCCTCATCACCCCTGGGCTCGACCTCAAAACCTTTTTCCTCCACAAAGAGAGGCTTCCTTCTAAACAATTCAACAAAAAATGCAACTGACATTCCACATGTCAACAAAAAGAGAATAGTTATCATCAACTAAGAGCAGTTTTGGAGACATGTACCAACACACTTCTAATGGTGGAGAAATGAATTTACAAGTCTCATGGAGCACCTCACACGATTCCATATTTAAAAAGGAAATATCTCTAACATTTCCAAGCATATGGAAATCCAAGTACTTAAAGAACCAACCACAAAATCTAACTGAAAAATATGTTTTTTCACCACCCAACCAAAGAAACATGATGACATGCCTCAACATGGCAATTTATTTTAAATATATAGAGATTCTAGAAGGAATTCTTAATGAAGTTTTTAGAAGATTTTATAATAAATAGACATCTAAATATAATAAACCCAATAAGTAGAAGTTACTTAAAAATAAAATAAACATTAAAAAAACGTCACCATTACATAATTTTACCTTCAAATTTATTTGGAACTTCATCTCATCTACAATGCACAAGGACAACTTTATTAATAAATTCAATGCATCATATTACTCATTTCTTTATGTATGGAAATCCTAGTCAACTTTATTAATACATTCAATGCATCATATTACTCATTTCTTGATGTATGGAAATCCTAGTCAATATCTTGATGTAAATGAGTGTATGTGTTTGGTAACAACTTGTTAAACTAACTCCTAAAACTCCATGATTTTTCATCTTAATTATTATATAACAAATTTTTAATTTAATTATAATTTATTCTTCTATATCCTATTGTAATTGAAATGATATAACTTGTTCTTTTAGATTTTCAAAGTGTGTTAGATTATTATTATAGGTTTCTAGATTTACTATGTTTTGAAACATTTTGTCGATGTTTTGGAAGTGTGATACGCAATCATCAGGACACATAAATTAGTGGAAATAAATAAGTAAGAATTAAGATGTAGATGCATGAATCACTAGAAGAACTTTGAATTAATATTTGAAAACAAAAACCCTAGAGATAAAAAAAACCTAGAAACTACAAGTCGATCAGATAAAAAAAAAGAGAAAAAGGGAAAATGCTAAAAACATAAAAAGAAAGTAAACAAAAGAAAAAAACACCAAACAAAATAAATAATAAGATAAACAAAGGAAAAAATAAAAATAAAAAATAAGAGAACCCTAAAAGTTTAAATATACAAAACATACTCAAATAATAAAAGAACTAGAAAGATAAGAGAGAAAGAGAAAAGAAAAGCTAAGCAAAAACAACAAACAAAGGCATAGGAAGATAGAAATGAAAACGACGAGTGGAGTGGTCCATACTAGAGAAAATTGTGCAGACATGTTCACGCAACCAGTATTGTTAGAGAAGTTGTGGTGGTGTTTGGATTCTCTTTGCTTGCAGGAAAGGTGATGATTGATCTATTGGGAAATGTATCAGGAAAATTGTTGTCTAGTCGAAGATTGTTGGGTGGTGACAGCACATACCTGTCAATTACATTTTGTGGGTGGTTCCTCAAGCGTTTGGTTTTCCGTAATCTTGGAAATGATTGCGATCTTTCTTATTTAAATATGGAAGGCCATGAGATGGTCCACGAGACTTGTAAATTCATTTTGTTTCTATCTTCCTTTGGCTTTGTTTGTTGTTTTTGCTTATATTTTTTCTTCTTCTTTATCTCTTATCTTTCTAGTCTTTTTATTATTTGAGTATGTTTTGTATGTTTAAACTTTTAGGGTTCTCTTATTTTTTCTTTTTCTTTTTTCCTTTGTTTATCTTATTATTTATTTTATTCATGTTCTTTTTTCTTTTGTTTACTTCCTTTTTATGTTTTTATCATTTTCCCTTTCTCTTTTTGTTTTATTTTTATTCGAATGACTTGTAGTTCCTAGTTTTTTCTATCTCTAGGATTTTTGTTTTCAATATTATTACAAGGTTCTAGTGGTGATCCATGCATCTACACCTCAATTCTTACTGATTTTTTCCCACTAATTTATATGTCATCGACAAAATATTTCAAGATACATTGTGAATCCAAAAACCTATAATAATAATACAACTTTGCAACACTTTTTTTTTCATCCATTTTATACTTACAAAAAATTACAAAATATCTTGAAAATATCTAGAAATTTCCATATATTTTTTCCTAACTTGAACTTTATTATATAAATCTTAACAATGCTATTTTGTGTCCATCATATTACACACTACACTAACATAATAATCATTCAGTTAAAATGTTAAAATAATGATAGATTAATTTTATTTAAAAATAATATAAATGACCAAACTTAAACTTAATTTCAACTTAAATTAGAAAATACATTTTCTTTCTCCTTTTTATATTATTTTTTTCAATCTTATTAATTAAATTTGATTAACTATAAAAATTATTTTTAATTTGATTTAATTACCATTTTATATTATTCTTTTCAATCAATTAATTAAATTTGATTAACTATAAAACAATATTAAATTAAATTTAATTATTTTTTAATGTAACTATCAAGATTATCATGAGGTGAATTATGTCACAGAAAAGTACATAGACAATTATTATAAACGTGGAAGCGAAGTACCCACTTTGCTCATTTGAGCATCATCATTAAGATATTTCTTTTCTAATATCCCGAATTGCAATATATATTAAATCA
>SNQJ01S0098552.1:9477-24495 GCA_010110895.2 Picea sitchensis | reverse complement strand
CACTGCCACTATATTTTCTACATCAAAGTTTCATGCCACCCAACTGTAGTGAGCTTCCCAAATCATCTTTTCTCACTCGCTTGATGGGACACAGAGATGGCCCAGATGGAAAAACAACATGTCCTAAACATGGAAATCAGTGACAGTTGTGTTTGTGCCCAACATATGGTAGGTAGTGAGGAAGTCAAGATATCTCTCATACATTTGGGGCCATCTAGAGGTTTCATGTCCACAGGAGTGTAGCATTGTGGTTAGTGTTGCAACTAGAGGTCAACTGAGGCAATCAATGACATAGTTGGTGCTCCTTGTCTTATACTTGATGTTGAGATGGAACTGTTGCAAGTATGTGGACCACTTCTGATGGCGGTCATTCTACAATTTTCCTTGTATCTACTTAAATTGCATAGGATTATTATCAATGTGGATGATTGTCTCCTTCCTGAAAATGTAATTCCTCCACTAGTGGTAGGATTGTACAATGGAGTACATTTATTTTTCGTAAGTGGGGAACTTACAGACAGTATATTATAGTGTCTCACTATGATAGGCCACGAGATTTCCATGATGAGTGATAATTGTTCCCAAATCATAGTCTGAAGCATCTGTCTCAATGTCAAAAGGTTGTCGTAGGTCAGGTAATGAGAGCATCGAGGCTAAGCACAAGCGTTGCTTCAAATCATCGAATGATTTTTGTTACAACTTTCCCCACACAAATTTTTCCTTGCCACCACCCCTAATCACTTGGCTAAGGGCCCATGCAATGTGGGATAATCCAAACATGAAGCTTCAATAGAAATTGGAAATGCCTAAGAAACTCTGAAGCTCAATGAGTGTGATTAGGTTTGTCCAGTCATGGATGACCTAGATCTTGGCTGGATCGACATGCACCCCATGATCATAAATAATGTATCTTAGGTACTGGACCTTTCTCATGTCAAAGGAGCATTTTTCCAAATTTTCATATAGCTTGTGTTGTCGTAGAGTGTGAAGAACCTACTGAATATGTTGCAAGTGTTCTGCCCAACTCTTGTTGAATATGAGGATGTCATCCAAATACACCAACACAAAAGAATTAGTGAAATTCCACAAGGTATCTTCCATCATCCTCATGAAATTTGTTGGGGAATTTTTCAAGCCAAAGGGAATGAACAACAATTCAAAAATACCTTCTTTGGACTTAAAGGAAGTCTTCCATACATCGGTTTGTTCTATTGGGACCTGGTGGTAGCCATAATTTAGATCGATCTTGTTGAAGTATTTGTTCCCCTTGAGTTGGTCAAGGAGATAATCAATTCAGGGAATTGGGTACTGATTCTTATCTATGATTTTATTTAGGGCCCGATAATCAATACAGAGTCACTAGGTCCCATATTTCTTCTGCACAAGCACGATTGGGATTCCACAAGGTGATGATCTAGGTTGGATGTGCCCCTCTCTTGCATCTGGCACTTGATTTCCTCATTTTCATACAGATAGTGGCGATATATTGGCCCATTAGGTAGTGGTTCTCTAAGGGTCAGATCGATTGAGTGCTTAACTAGACAATGCTTGACAGAGATCAAGGAAATGGAAGTAGGTGGGGCTACCTCAGGTATCATGTAAAATTTCCTGTCTAAAGTAATAATAACACTACAAGGCCTAGACTCATATACAACATCACACAATACATCATCTTTGTAGGGATTGATGTTTTAGGGCAGGCGACTGTATTGGTTGATGCAGATATCACACCCTTGGTAGATCCATCCGATGGTGTATCGTTGTGGGTGTGGTGTTTTCGGAAGATCCAAACGCTTGAATAACTCTGTTGAAATGAGTTTCTTCTAGCTACCTCTTTCAATGATGAAGTGTAGAGGAGTACCCTTCGCCCACATTTGTGAATGAAATAGGTTCCCACCTTCATCTGGTTTATCAGGTTCATCGGTATAGACATTGGTGGTAGAAACGGTGGAACAAGATTCTGCATTATTGATTTGTCTCCCTTTTTCTAGTTCTGACTCAAAGTCGGAGCCCACATCTGATTCATAGGCTTTCACTCCGGCTACCAATAACTACTTTGAGCGGCATTCAATGGTGCTATGCTAGGGGCTCTTATGGAACTCGCACCACTTCCAGTG
Source organism: Picea sitchensis (assembly GCA_010110895.2). Taxonomy (NCBI): domain Eukaryota; kingdom Viridiplantae; phylum Streptophyta; class Pinopsida; order Pinales; family Pinaceae; genus Picea; species Picea sitchensis. The sequence goes on along the minus strand of SNQJ01S0098552.1, from coordinate 22,378 downwards.
TCTTTCTTTGTCTTCCCATTGTCCTTATTTGTTTTTGGTTTAGAATAGTTTTCATGAGGTTTTCCATCCTTACTCTGCCATTTTTTATATAGGTCGGGTCCGCATTTTCCCTTCTTCAGCTGTGAGTGGTTCGTAGACCAAAATTGTCGCATCTTTTGTTTAAGCTTCTACTCTATTTTGAAATCATATCGATAGGTTTCTCCCAAGCACGAGATGTCCAAAAAATCTATTTATTTAGGGATGTATCTATGCATACTGTCATGGTACTTGAACACCAGATGTCTCTTAGCGTCTTTGATACCTATCTTGGTGTGCAATGTATGGAAGACATTGGTGAACTCTGGCACTATTTGGTCCCTTTCCTGTCGCAGTGTGGTCCATCTTGTATATAAGTCGTCATAAATTCAAACAAGGTAGTATTGTTCCCTAATAACATCCCTGAAAGAACCTCAAGTGGGTGTGAATACAAATAATGTATATCCATTTTTGTCATTTTTCTCACGGAAAGTCTCCCACAAATATTTGACATGGGTGACGGCCTTGAGTAGAGAAAATGTAATCTTTTCTCTATCAGAAAAGTTGTGGATAGAAAAATACCCTTCTAGAAGGTTTAACCATTTGTCTACAACATCTGCATCTATTTGACCTTCAAATATAGGAATATAAAAATTGATCTATACCTTGAAGGGGGTGGTGCCTCTGCTTGAGGAAGATGCATCACTTGTTGGAAGTCGTGGAAGGATTTGCACAAAATTATCCATCATCTCGTTCCTCTATCACGCGAGGAATTCCCTGAGTAACAGTTTAAAGGGATCTCACGCCATGTCGTCTCTCTTTTATTCCCCCATGGGTATTCGTTGGGTTTGGCGAGGTCTATATTGCAAAGGATCATTTTGTTCGAGTCTGAATTGCTTATACCATGACCTCGTTGGGGACATGCACAGAAAAATAAATGAAGAGAAGACCACTCTAATATCACTGATCCAAATTTATGAGAGAAACAGAATGAAACACATATCCACAACATTAACACAGATATATAGAGAAAAATAATAGAGATATAGTGAAACTTAACTTCTATTCAATAAAGAAATATGTTGAAACTGTAAAATGTAGAATGAAACAATCTTGCTCGAATGGTGGTAGCTAATCTCTGAGAAGAGATGTGGTGGCTATGCACATTCATCTGAGCACATTATAATGATTCCTCTAGGCCTTTTTATCATGAAGAATAAATCAGAAAACCCTAGACATCCATAAACCTAACCCTAGGAGATGAAGAGCCAAAAGTCATGTGGGCCCCGATGGGGAAGTTGGTACATCAACTTCCCGGGGTCGTAACTTTTGCATACGATATTTGTTTTAGGCACATGATATCCCGTTTGAAAGGTATATCCGAGGACTACACATTTTTCCATCACACTATAACTCACCATACAATGTGACTTTGGTGAGCCAAAAAAACATTGTTTAGGGCCTCAAAACGGCCCCGAAATTTTAGGACCCAAAAAGCTAGAAAAAAATTGCCAAGATGAAAATTGTATGTGAGCCAGTTGAAAGAGGTGGGTGGCCATCGGTATCCACCTGGATCAACACATTATAATATTAAAAAGGAGGATGAGAAGTGATGTTGTTTTGGAAGATGGCCTTGAAGTGTGTGCTAAAAAAAACTTATTTTCATGTGTCCACACACACAAAAAGTTCACTTCACGACAACAACAAGGGGTTAGATCTTAGTTATCTTACTTAGAAAATGCAAGTTTTCTCTTTATTTATGATTTTCCGAGATCACACAAAGTGCACAGAAAAGAGCATACAAAAACAAGAAAACACTTTCCACTCTGTTTCTGATTTGTTGAGATCACATAGAGCATAGGAAAAAGAGAATAAACAGATCGAAAAGAGTAACAACCCAAAACAAAAACAGAAAAAAGAAATAATATCTTTGTAATAAAAATTTAAAAATGGTGTATTCAAGCTTTATACCTCTGGATATGACTGAAATGGCCATATCTTGGGAAAACATAAACCTTTTCGAGTGAAATAAAAGTCATTCCTAAATTAAATTAGCACTCCAAACAAAATGGAATAGTCCTCTTGGCCCAGAAGTGTACATAAATAGCAGAAACCATAAGTGCGGCAACACAACTTCCAAATATTGATCTATAATATGAGCGGGTCTTTAAACGAGCTCTAATACCATGTTTGACAATGCAGGTATTCCAACAAAGGAAAAACACCTTCAGTAACCACTCACACAATCAAATCAAATATCAACACATTGATATTTTTACGTGGTAAAACCTTTGTAGAGAAACATCCACGACCCCAGCCAACATGGCCACTTGAGGCAATTTATTAATGAAAAATAAAAATGATTACAAGAGAGTTTATCACAATTGATCATCAACAAATGACCCTCCATTCTCTTTAAATAGATATCATGGACCAATCAAATGCTAATACATGAATCGATGTAGATGCTAATATCGAGAAGAATATGAAAGATCAAATTACTCTATGTTGGGAACATATCGTGATCGCCAGTTACAAATGCATACTAAAGAAACATTCTTTAACCTAATGAAACATTAAACCAAGTCGATATTAACTAACTCCTAAGTGTCTAAATATCCTAACAATGGGCAATAGGAGTTGGCGGTGTCATGGTTGTTTATGGAGTTGTTGGTGCAATTGTAGTAGGAACAAGTTGTGAAGAAGTAACTCATGGAATAAAAAGTAATGCACAACAAAAAATACAAAGTAGGGAATGAGTTCTCAACATTTTTCAAAATGATTAATTTTCTTGAAAACCTACGTTGAAAATATTTGAGGGGAAAATGACAAAGGAAAATGAGAAAGGACTTTCACAGGAAAGTAAATTTTACTAAATGTAAATGTGAATAAATTTTTCAAGTAGCAATTATAGAGGGGAAAACTTATGGTAGTTAAAGAAGAGAATCAAATAGCTCATCAAAAAAGAACTATTTCTTTGTGGAAGTAATGAGATACTTCTATAAATGTAATTTCTCCCAAGAGGGAAAGGTATTTTACTTGTTTCACCTTTTGTAAAACTTATTTATAGAACTCTAATGAGGAGAATCCTAGGTATTTTGCTTGTTTCACCTTTTGTAAAACTTATTTATAGAACTCTAATGAGAAGAATTCATTTTGGTCCAACTATTTTGGGAGAAAGACTTTGATTATGATGTTGCAAGTGCATGTAATGTTTTTTTATTGTGCTGAAAATTGGAGTTGTAGTAAGAATGTTTCTTTATAATGCATATTATTCTCATGTATAAAGTATGCATTATTGTTTATGCTTCTCTCTCATATGTTTGTCTAAAGTAGAATGCATAGGATTGCAATTATTTGTTTATTTTAGATTGTTCGATTGCTTTGCATCTAGTTATTTATATTTATGATTTTATTAACTCGGTAACTTTCTTGCTAAAGATAGAAGTAGTAATACATTTGGTGTTATGTTTACATTGCCAATTACTCTCTCCTAGCTAGGAAACCTTAGAATAGATTTGCACTTTATGTATAGAATACAGTTTCATCTACATATGCATTTGGCACATTTGGAAATATGAATCTGTGGTATGCATGCTTAATGTCATTCATGAAGATGTAGTTTGTATCTTTTTTCTTTTCACCTTCGAAGATAAATGTTTGGATTGGTATGATGTCTTACTCATTGCACAATTTAAAGTTGTTCTCAATTTAAAACAGTGCTTGAAAATGATTATGGCAAAGATTATTGTTTATGTGAAGTGTTCCAAGAGTTTTATGAAATGAAAGAAACAGATGAGGAATCCATTAGAGATTTCAACACACATTTTCATCAATATTATTATTGCCTCCATGATAACCATAAGCTTTAGAGTACAATCGTGTGTGAATGGTATGTTCATGCCCTTCCCAAAAATATGTCTATGTTCATTTTATGAAAGGGAATAACTAATTTAAATGAAGCCTTAGAGGAATTTCTAAGTCTTGAAAAGGATTAAAAGTGGTACCACTTAAACTTGTTTTCTTAATATTTCAAAGATGAAAATCATTTTGAAAATGAATCAAAGGCATCAAAAATTTCTAAAATTAAGGATCAAGCTAAGTATATTTGTAATGAATTCATGTTCTTAAAAGATACAACTAAATTTAAGGATATGTCGTTGATTCATCCATTTTTCATAAATCAAAGATATAAAAAATTGCTAAACTTAAGGATTAGTTAAGAATTTTTGTAATGAGGTCATGTTCTTACAAGATACACAACTACATTTGGGTGTGAATTATGACACTCTATCAACACTAACTTTGACTTCATTATGTTGAAAGATGGAATTTTCTATTGTAAGAGTATTGGGTATGAATTCCAATCGATGCACATAATCTCATAGATCTATGTATTGGATGTTGCTCACTAACAATGGTAATCCTACAAAACTAGCATACAAATTGACAATTCAATTGTTAATCCCTAAACAAAGCTACAATTTAAACATAAATCTGCACCCCATGTAAATCCCTATATATTGAGTTATTATATTTCTATTGTTATATTATTGTTGTCGGATAGACCCTTTAATTGTAATTATACCCTTAGTCTCCTATATATAACAAGGAGACCTAGTTTTAGAAACATCTCATCTTGTACATTTGGTCTATTGTAAAAAGAGGTTTACCCCTCAAAAAATCTTATGTTTCAATCTGATGTCTACTTCTCAAGGAGTGGAGTTACTTCTCTTTCTAATTTTAGGCTATTTGGGTGTTTTTTCCCTTTGGTTTCAAAGCATATGATCCTAGGTTTTTTCTCCTTCAAATGAGTCATCTTGGCATTGTTTTTGGTAAATTTTCAAAGTGTGAAATTTTCAATATCCCGAGGAGACATAATGAATTACTTGTGGTAAAAAAATTTAGGTTTTGGATCACTATTATTTCTAAGATATAGCCTATGGAAGTTATGGTTTTTGACTAATCTTGCAATTAGTCTCAAACATGACATCTTGTAATTTTTTCTATAAAATATTTTAGTGAAGTTTCAGAATATGATATGTTTAGGAGTGTGAGGAGACATATCTAAGTACCTTTCATAGAAATTTCAAGTTTTGAATCACTAAAATTTTGGAAATACAAATTGTGGAAACTAGGGCTTTTGACTAGTCCTAAAACTAGTCTCAAACAGGTGTTATTAGTACAATTGTCATATATGTAGCTAGGAAATTCTAGAATGAGTGCCACTAGTTCATTTGAAAAGAAGACAAACCATATTATTTCAGGTAAAATTTCGAAAAGAAAATATTAAATATTGGACACATGGCATTATGTACAAGTTTTCTCTCTAGAAAGGACCAAGAATCAATAACTTTTGGTAAAGTTACCATAACTTTCACTTGACACATCAAATTTTGGTCAAACCTATGGAATTGCAGAGAAGACATATAAAATTAGTATAGGCCAAAATTTCAGACTTGTTAACACCTACTATGTTCTACCTGGTTTTATCCCTCATTCATTTCTAAATGGTATTTAAAATTTTGTATAAGTTATTAAAATCTTAAGCATTTTGTTAAAAGTTTAATAGCTTACCTTAAGGGGTTTTAAAATAATGCTAGGGTGAATGATTAATGTTGTGAGAGGGGGACATAGGGAATTAGACACATGTTTGAATGATTACTTGATGACATCAAATGGTTTCAAGTCTTTTCATTTGAAACATTAGTCATGGCATGCTTATGCATCATGATTATTTTACTTCATGAGTTGCAGATTCAAAGTCTAATCCACTCAAGAGTGAAAAAGAAAAATCAGGTTGGGTGCTACAGGAACTTCCACATGTCCATATACATAATCATTTTTAGCACTTTGGTGAGTCATGGAAGATGTGGATCATACTACAAAGATCATGAGTAAGAAAAATATGTTAGCAAAGTACTCATTGTCAGCCATAGCATGCAAAGTGGGATGTGTCATCATTTGTACCTATCAGTTGTCCAGAAATCTACATGGATGAATTGTCTTATTCAATGTGTTTTCAAAATTGGCACCTTGTTCGTTATCTACAACAATGAATTTATTTGAATTGGCTCCTACAGAGCTAGAAACTCTCCTTGACTCTCATTGCATAGTAGATAGATCTTTTTTTTATAGACAAGAGTCTAGTCTTTTGTTCGCAACTACACTTATGGGAAAGGGTGGACACATGAACAAGAAAGAACCTGAAGGGCCCAAAGTCATGGAGGCTTACAAAGATACCCGAATCATTTTTTATTGAGCAGGGTGGTATCTCTTCTGCACTAAACTGGATGGTCATCATTATGCTACATCCAGGGCGTTTGCAGAGAGTTTTAATGGGAAATGGGCCCAAGTTAGAAACTTGGCCATGCAATTTACTAAATAATCCACAGTTGTAGCATGCAACCTCCACACTGATGATGAATGATGGTTTAAGAATAAATTGATCAAAGGTGGAGACCTTAATCAGTTTTTAAAACCTAAACACAGAGACCCTAATTGGTCCAAGGGCATCCCCAGGGATCGGATTTTTGATGAGTGTATGGAAGCATTGCTCATGCTTAAGAGGTTCATCACTTGCAAGGGGAATTATTCTATTGTGTTATTATTCCAGCTACGATTTCTGCTTCATCTAGCAGGTATTAAGAGGATGAATTTACCTTACTATTTCTTACGGGATCTCAACAACATGGCTATGAGAGTTCAAGCGAACCCCAAGACTCCTCCTCGTGGAATTTTTCATCAAGGGTTTATTAAGGTGCTTTTTAAGGCCGAATTAGGGAAGTTGCAGAAGACTTGGGATCAGTTCTTTATCCCATCAGGGTATGAAAAGGAAAAGCATACCTTTGCTTCTCAATCACATGGAAATATTGTTAAGCTTGATCATGCAACTCCAACTAATGTCGTTCAATCCACTTCTGCAAAGAAGGGTAAATGAGCAGCATGTTTCAAGACTCCATATGAGCCCATAAAAGCTACAACATCCATCCAATGAACATAGGCAGGTTCTTCTCACAAATTAGGTGGAGGTAAGAACCCTTTTCCTTTTGAACATAAAATTTATTCGAAAAGGGCTAAAAGGATAACATAACCTAAGGTTTCAATGGAGGACCAACAACCTGTAAAAACAACAAAAGAACTTGAATATCCTATACATTTTAAAGAGCCTGTCCCAGAGGTCAATCCTCGTGCCTCAAGTTCCTCCTATGATGATACCTCTAGGAATCGAATTTTAGTAATAAAATGAAGCACAAGGCCTCAAAAAAAGTTCAAGTTGAATTTTAAGTGATCCGTAAACGGGTTGAGTACTACTCTCCCAAATGTTTACAATGTGAGGATCTTTAAATTGACTATGGATTATACAGGTTTTATTGAGCATATTAGTTCATTTATCATAATGAATTAAAACACATAAACATAAGTAAATGAACATAGAAGAGAGAAAAACACATGAAGGCAAATAAGAGAGAGACAACCGATGTTGATAACGGAGTTCACCCCTCCACCTCTGGGGCTACGTTTCCGGACCTGCTCCAACTGGAATGCAGATCTTCTATATTCCTTCTTCAAAGTGAGCTCTCAAAAATCTCTTACATTCAAGGACTATGGCTCTTCATTAGCTCAGCACTATGGCTTTCAATAGCTAAGAACTCTCTCCTTTCCTCCTTCAACATGGCTCACATAAGGAATATATATAGTTTTTCCTTACTCACTCTCCAACTAAGAGCATTAATTACAAGATCCACAATTGTAAGAACTGATTACAAAGAAGGAAAAGCAAGATCCTTAAAAGTAGGATCTTCAACCATCTTAGGCTCAAAAATGGAAAAGTCTCAAAACCACCAAAAGACTTTCCAACCATGCCCTTGATTCTCTCAACCTACAATTGAGAAAAAAAATGGCAAATTGGTGTGAGGTGGTTTCTGACATGAAAACCAATTTCCATAATTAATAAATGATTAATAATATGTGAGACAAATTTTCTCTCACAAATATTAATCATTTAATTACAAGTGAATAAATGTATGAGTTATTAAAGATCATAAAATGCATAATTAAATGCATGAGCACTTCATAAAGCATTAATCAAACTAATATGAAAAATGCATGAAGTATTTTTCCCACAAATGCATAATTAAATGCGTGAGAAATAAAACTCAAGAAAGAATCACTTAAACACTTTTGTCGCCACCTTAAAATCAACATGGCGCAAATTACGAAGTTCTTTCACATGGGGAGATCCATTCGGATCATTAAGACAATGAATAAACCTGCCATCTCAGAGAAGGTTATCATCATTGATGAGGAACCGGTCAAACCCACTAGAAAGACATATATAAGAAAGAAAAATCATGTCGCTAAGCCTATGAAGGATAAATCCAAAAAGGGTGGTTTGATTATACATAAAAAGACAATCATTGGGAAAACAGAGTTCTTACCAAGAAACAAAGTAGGAAAATTATGAAAATCCCAAACCCTAAGATTTTATCTGAAGGGAATGACTATAAATCTATTCAAACCTTATCCCAATCTAATCATACCAAGAAGAATAGCTTAGAATTGCTAGCAGAAGAAGCCTCCTCCATCCTACATAGAAAGTTGTCAATTTAAGAATATCACTTCCAGGATAAATTAAATTTTTTATATTTAAAGTAATGAAGGATAGAAAAAATATTTTGGTTCCTTATGTAAAAGGTATCATGCTCCTTTTTTGTCATGTCCATCTTTAACCCAAGCAATGAAAATGGTTTAATACACGCGGGACTATTTTTTGGAAAGTCACTACATGAAGTTCATGCAATCGTTACACAGGAAAATAAAGGCGCTACTGGAACACCTATGGCAACCGATTTTGTTTTTGCCTACACCCAGTTTCAGTTTTTGCAACAGGGGAAGGCTGTGAATTATGTAGGCATGTAATGGATCATGTTTTAAAGTTATGCAATTTTTTGTGGAGCAAAAAAACTATATTGAGATATGAAGATTGATCTAGATCAACCACCTGTGTTGAGTTGTCAAAGGATCAGTTTCAAGTGGATCTTTGAAGATCGAATATATCTGGGAAAGATATGGTAAAGTAGTAGTGTCATCATTCATATCAAAAGAAATTCAAATAAATAAGATGTATGCAAGGTTGTTGCCTTGATGGTAGGATCTTTTTATAAATTGTTATGATTTGGTATATCAATAGTTAGGAACTGAATTTCATTTTCAGGTTTTGTAGAGAATTGCTTTGAGGTGTCCCTGATTCTCAAGATTGACCCCATGTACATGTAACTTATTTTGAATCTATATATATCGGATAATATAGATGAATAAATGATTGAATCCATGTTTGCCTTAAATATTTTATCTTATACAAGTGTTTAGATGGACCTTATCTATGTAAAGATTTCAGTGGTTAATGAAGTCATTAGTTGGTGTGTATAATTCTCTTTTGTTTATCATTTCTAATTCTCCATCTTGAACACATTATTACTATTATATGATTATATGGTTGTATGTATGTGTTGAGAGGTTTTATCTATTTTTATAGTTCAATCTTCACCACATGTGTGTTTAAGATATTTTAAATCTGGTTCAGAAAAAAATTCTGAGTTTGAGATTTATTCTTCTACTGGTTAATTATATCAAAGAACATATTGCTCTTTTATGGTTATCAGTCTTGTTGCACTTTTTCTTCTTCAACATATAACCTACTCTCAATTGGCTCAACTAGTGGTTTTGTTTACCTGAATTGTTTCACATAGAGAAGAGATCTTGACAGCTTATCCTTTAAGCCCCTTTAACATCAAGAGTGTGATCCTCCCAAATCTTAAAATTATTTTTCTTTTAAACTTTTGAAATAAGATGTGCTAGGCTTGTTCCTAAAGAAGTCTAGGGACAACTTCTAGCGCTAACAAGACTCACGAGGGATGAAATTTTAGAGACACATTAGAACAAAGGTCGACCAACAAGACAATCTCCAAATTAGGGTTTTAAAGGTGTATAACTTACAATTGGCATAACGTTTGATTGAAAGATCTATTTTTGGTGATTCAAAAATTGTGATAAAGAGAAGGAAGAGGGGTATTATTATTATTTCACATGGAAAAGGGTTTTGCAAGAATGTATACTCCTACTAAACCTCCATATAACTCACACATGGGGTATGAAGAAAGTTAAGACTTAGAAAATAGGTTAACCCAATTGAATAACCAAGTTGATGAAATGAGTGGTAGTATGTTGAAACTAGTGGATTTATCAAATTATTGGGAAAGCCTTAAAAGGGAAATGGAAAATAAAATGGAAAAGTTGAAGGATCAAAAGGAAAATAAATGGAAAATTTGATGGAATATAAAATGGAAAAATTTAATCAATAGATAGAACAATTACAAAATTCCATGAATCAAAACATGGATAAAAGACAGAACAATTACAAAATTCCATGCCAATCATGATATTACATACCATAGATGAGATATTCCCTAAAATATATATCAAGACGTAAAGAAATCATGAAAATGTGGAGAACATAAAGATTGAGTCCCACAATCATGATTATTCATCACTCCAAGATATACATCATCAGGGGTTCAACTCGACACCAAGGAACTACTTAATACCCAAGATTGATATGAGGAAATTTGATGCTAAATATCCTATAACATGGATATTATAGATGAATCAATTCTTTGATCTACACCAAGTGTCAACTTTACAAAAGTTAACTCTTGCATCCTTGTATTTAGAACATGATCATTTTGTTTGGTACCAATGGCTTTGAGAATGAAAAAAATAATGTATTTTCTCTTGGTCCATTTTTATGGATGAATTGATAGCATGTTATGGGGATATTAAGAGCAATACATTCTTTAGTCAATTGATAAATCTTCAGTAAAGAGTACTAATTACATATCACATTCAACAATTCCAAAAATTAAGTCTCAAGGTAAAGAACATTCTAGAGGACAAATTATTAGATATCTTTATGGGCACGTTAAAGGGGAGCATTCAACATTAGGTGCATCTCATCGAACTTAAATCCCTAGAGAATTATTTTAGTGTGGGAATGATCTAGGAGGATATATGATCACTAAAAAATGAAAGTTTTCAAATGTTGAAATAAATTTTTATTGCGTAGTTCTCGACGAGAGCTTTCCAACGGTGCAAATTTCGTCTCAATTTGACTTTTTATGACAAAGTTATCGCGTTCTGCAGTTGTTAACCAACAGTTAAAAATTCAATAGGAACACATGGCACTTCTTGGTGGTGACACATGATAGTGTGCAGATGTGACACGTGGCATCATGCAAATGTGATGTGGTTGTTGCAGAGGTGATCTGGTAGGTTCTGAGTTGACAAGTGGTAGTTTGCAGAAGTGCCAAGTGGCAGGTTCTTTTGGTGACACGTGGACCAATCTAGTGGTGCCACATGGCACCCTAAGATTGGTCAAATAGGTCTTGGTGGTGACACATGATAGCATGAAAATGTGACATGTGGCATCATGCAAATGTGATGTGGTTGTTGCAGAGGTGATGTGGCAGGTTCTGAGTTGAAAAGTGGAAGTTTGCAGAAGTGCCAAGTGGCAGGTTCTTTTGGTGACACGTGGACCAATCTAGTGGTGCCACATGGCACCCTAAGATTGGTCAAAGAGGTANTGGCATCATGCAAATGTGATGTGGTTGTTGCAGAGGTGATGTGGCAGGTTCTGAGTTGACAAGTGGTAGTTTGCAAAAGTGCCAAGTGGCAGGTTCTTTTGGTGACACGTGGCCCAATCCAATGGTGCCACATGGCACCCTAAGATTGGTCAAAGAGGTCGAGTTCAAATTTTTTTGGGGAAACTTCAAGTGGAAAGAATTGAAACAATGACCTACTGGAACAAAGTGTAGAGACTTACCAATCGGGCTACAAGTGCATTTGTTTATTTATTTGGCAATATTATACTTAAAACCTACTCATTTAGCCACCACATAAATGTTTCCACCTACAAAGACTCCAAGACATTAAATGAATTCAATAATTCAATATTCGATATGATTTGGTGGTATTGGTTTGGTAATATTGATACCATAGCTCGAAAGAGGGGGTTCGACCTTCTATATTAATCCACGGGATTTGGATTAGATTTGGAATTTATTTATGCCATGTGGTATGGAGTATATATTATCGTTACCATGTAATATGGGTATAAAAACCCACGTATAAGCCATTTTCACTTTAAAAGGTCAACCATATATTTAATTTGTTACATTTTATAGCCATATAATTGGGTTAACCAAATATTTTACATGGTTATTTTATTTTTATTTTTTTATGTCATAGTCCATTTTAAGTGGATCAAACTCAATTAAAAGTTGGAATGGTTTATATTTGAATATATTTTGGGTTTTTTTACCACATATTATGGTTAAACAAATATTCCAAATCTCATCAAAGTTGGATCTTAAACCAATTTAGTTATGGACCCTTTGTTCGAATTTTTTCATTCTGGGGGTGCATTTTTTAGTGCATTTTTAGAGAGAATTGTTATGTAAATGAAAATATATTTTTTGCATAGAATATTGGAGAAGTGGGTTTTAGCCAGAGCCTTGTTGGAGACATAATTGTATGTTGGTTGGGAGTAAACTTGATGTGATTTCAGCATTTGACGTCATAATGAAGCGGTCGCTTATGTTCAACAACACAGGTATTCCAACAGAGGACGAACACCTTCAGTAACCACTCACATAACCAGATCAAAGATCAACACATCGATGTTTTCACGTGGTAAAACCCCTAGGGGGAAACATCCACGACCCCAGCCAACGCGGCCACTTGGAGCAGTTTATTAATGCAAAGAAAAAGATTACAGAGAGATTTTACAAGAGAGTTTCTCACAATCGATCATCGGCAAATGACCCTC
>SNQJ01S0098550.1:32771-58749 GCA_010110895.2 Picea sitchensis | reverse complement strand
TAGGGGGTAAAGAAAATTCAAACATTAATAATTAAAGTAAAATTTTAATGAAGGATTAATTTATTAAAAGGGTAAATTGTTTTTATATCTAAACTTGTTAAATATGAACTAATAAGAAAAATGAAAACTTAAGGAAAAGGAGAATGTATAACATAGTAGGGAATCTAGTCCTTGGAACCTTCTAATTATGAACTCAACTAGGTTTTAAGAAGGGCGTCGACCATTTAAGAAATGTAAAGGAATAAAAGGACACCGAGCATTTTTAGGAACAATTTTAGGTTAGTGAGGGAAATAGGCAAATTTAATTAATTAATAAATTGATTTTCCAGTGCAACTAAGGGATCGGGTGACATGTGTACGGGGGAGGTTTATCCTAATTTAATAAAAATAATCCAATGAGGGTTTTGGAAACTAATCACTAAGAAAACTCTATAAAAATGATGGTGGAAGAGGAGTATGGATCATGTTTGGTATGCGTAGGGTTACGTTGCCAGAATTTATCTTGATTGAATTTTCTTGTGGGAGTTGGGATACCCAGCTCGGATAACGAGTGGTAGCTCGACCTTGCGAGGCGAGCTGAGAGCTAGCATTCTCTGGTATTATGTGTGTGGCCCCTTTGCATCTCAGGGGGCTAAGGGGGAAGAAGAGTACCCATAGCATTGGCTGGGAGGTACCAGTGAGGTCTCAGCGGTTGACAAGCAAGATCTGGATGAAGCACGAGCACGGGACAATAACAACATCTGGATGAAGCACGAGCACGGGACAATAACAGCGTAGCCTTCACCTTCACTTAAGGTACACATGTCTAATTTCACAAGTGTAATTAGTTAATTTTTATCTGGTTTTATATTATATGGAATATGTTAAATGATTTATGGATCTATGGTTGAATTTTATATGTTCTTCGCTTATTTAATTTGCTTCCTGACCTTGCCCAGTTAGTGTGCGACCACCTTCGAAATCTCCTCAAATCCCCCTTAATTTTACCTCGCGCCTTTTTGGTCTCTGAGCTTTGTTTTTTTTTTCCTTCTCCGCGTTGCCGGTTCGTTCCCTCCATAACCAGTCTCGTTGTCCCTGCACCTCTAGTGGGTTCCTCGTAGCGATTTTTGTTCTCTACATGTTAAAAATCCTTATGCCCAACATCTTTCGTCTGATTTTGGTGTGATTGATGTCCTTGGGTTTTGGTGAAGTTCTAGCCTCTCTCTTGCTTTTTGTTTTTTAAAAGGGAATTTGTTTCTCAAAAACTGTCTCTCCTCACTCTACAATCTGCCAGTCGTTTAATTGGTCAGCCAAGTTGTAGTGTGGTGCCTCAGTTTTCTCTTTTTATTTCACCTGAGAATTATTTTATCAGACATCTAGGTTGCAGTGATGCTAGCTGCGTCTCACCCCTTTTTTAACAGATAAATCGTTTGTGTTTACTCAGCAATGCTGGGTTGTGTCCATGCATTTTACTTTACAGAGAAACCGTTGTGTTTACTCAGCAACACTGGGATGTTTCCGTGCGTCTTTACTTTACAGAGAAACCATTTGTGTTTTCTCAGCAATATTGGGTTGTGTCCTTGCATTTTATGAGAGAGCTCTCATAAAATGAAATTTTTACTTGCCCGGGGAGTTTAGGCTTGTTTAATTGCGAAGTTGTGCCTTAGATTTCACCCAGAACTATCCCTTCCACCACAGAGAGAGGAACCTTCGCGCAACCTTCTTCACCTCCGCGTTGATTGCATTATTGTCCAGAGCGCACCTCCTTCACCCCACTTGACTGAGAACGGGCTCGCTTCTGAGCGCCCTTATTCTCTCATCCCACTGACTGAGCTCGAGTTCACCCAACAAACAAGCTCTCTCTCTTTCTCTCTCGCATGTAGCGTCTCACCCAAGATCCTGTCCTTACCTTTTTTGAACGACGAATCTGCCCCTCCATTGTTACTTGTCTGGAGCGATTGAGTACAGGAGCCGCGTATTCCTTTCTTGTGAAGTTAAGTCCACTCGCACTAGTTACCGTTCTGGTGTCTTGCTGGAGCTTTGAACCACTGCCCGTTCCTTACAGCTGCCAGGACGACTGCACCAGTGGCTCCTATGTCAAGGACTGTGCTCACGCGCGTGCGTGGCAAAGCAATATAAATAATGTTTTCATGGTAAAGAAATGTAGATAATGTTTTCTTATCATTCCATTGTGACGTAAACTAGCACAGCCTCAAAGTGGTTGGTGTTGCGGTTGGTGAATGCAGAAAGTTAGTTTGGTGAATTGAAACGCACGGTAGTGGTACAGTAATTTCTTAATATGATTAGGTAAATGTGAAAAAGTAAACAGGTTAACTGATGCATTAAAAAATACAAGTTATGAAGAGTAAATCACATTCATTGATTTGGGAGGACGACTAAGAATATTCCAGCGTTTTCAATTGTTWGCCATCARATTAGAATTTTAGATTAAAAGGTGATTAATTGTGCCCATGTCCAATAGGTATACGCCTTTCGGCGTAATAATGTAAGTATGTAAATTCTCATCGTTATTGTATTTTTCTCTTTTATGAGCGATGAAATTTAAATGRAAATAATGCAGTAATAAATTAAACTATATAATAATCTAAGTCTGAATTTAAACTTTCTAATAATCTAAGTTTTATAATATTACTGTAATATATGTATGTGGAATTTTAATGATAAATTATTATCTAGATGCTGCATTTATTCTTCTTCATAAATATTATATGGGATTGTATTTAAGATAGAAGTAGGGAAGGATTATTCCTTGGGGATGGAATGGTAATCTTAACATTGATTGTCTAGATTTAATTTATTAAGAAATTATAATTTAGATAGAAAATTTGGATTATAAGTTTATGGTACTCTGTTTAATACTGGAGAAGTTATAAAAGCATATTGAATTTAATGATTCTGAACCCTCCCACTTAAATGAAAAGGTAAATGTTACTTGAAAGTTGTTATATG
Source organism: Picea sitchensis (assembly GCA_010110895.2). Lineage (NCBI taxonomy): Eukaryota > Viridiplantae > Streptophyta > Pinopsida > Pinales > Pinaceae > Picea > Picea sitchensis. Next base: position 55,800 of record SNQJ01S0098550.1, on the reverse strand, counting down.
TGTTAATATTAGGTTGAGGTATGATACAATGTGTTAGAATAGTTTTATAATGGTAAGATAGTAAAGAGATAAATCTATAATGTTGCAATTTTTTTTACCATATCTTGATTGTAGCTACATTGCGCCTTGTTTAGATAGATTGATTACAATGCTCTCATTATGGTTTCGTATAATGTATTACAGTGCAAATCGGATTTCAAAAAGGTTGGATTCTATGTTTGGTCGAAGGTTTAGAATTATTCTTGTTTGCGCATGGGTACCTAGTGCGCTTGTCGCACAGTGGCAACATGATTTATTAAGATTGGATCATTGCATTCATTGATAAAGAAACACATATGATAACCCGTCATAGGGTCATGCACCTCCCGATGTGGATGATGTTGTTTTTGTATTTAAGGTTTGTACTTGTTTGTAACGTTTAATGTGATTGTCTCTCGCTCGCCTGGAAGGTTCTAGTTACTTGTGTCGTTGATGTTGTTGTGTGTGGTTGATTGATGATGCCTTTTAGCTTAGTAGTTATGGTCTTTCTTGTGTCGGGCAGGATGTAGACACCTCCTTGTTCCTCAAAACAATCGCCAACCTTGAGACCTTAAATTGTCAAAAATCGATGGGAACTTGGGCTTGAGCGTTTCTTATGTGCCCTGGAGGTCCTAACCTTGCAGGGTAGGATGGGTAGGTAGTTGTTTTGATTTTTTGTATGTTTCATACAGCTATATGATGTGCTAGTATGATAGGTAGTTATGTTCTTTGTTGTGGAGTGCATGCATTGTGTTAGATGAAGTAGGTGTTGAGATGTTTTGAGTGTATTGTATTTATTACTTTCCTACTTAAAATGTCGGATTGTCACGAGAACTTGTTGTCCTAACTTTCTTGAGGTTCATTACAATACTTCAGCGAACTTGATCTTTGTTACGGCTACCAAATTATGAGTGATCTGAGACAGTTATGAGTGATTTAGGTTGGTAATGTCCAGATTGAAAGGGAACACTGGTTATGAGTGATTTCAGTTGGTAATGTCCAATTTGAATACAGACATCCCATCATTTCAAATTATACCTTCTTAGCCTCCTCAAATTCCAGAGATAAAATATTGTTTCTTGCTTGTTTAAGGAACATGGAAATAGGGGCCACTAGGGCATTTTCATAAATATCTATTTGAATTTCTTGAGTAGGTTCAGTGTCTCGCTTAAATTTATTGATTACTTTCGTGAATATTTCATTGAAGTCCTTGAATATTTCTTTATCACCCATAACCATTGAAAACAATTTAGTCATTAATGCTTCATAGTAGTGTCTTCCTCAAATTTATCCAAGAAGGACTTTTGAAAATCACCCTAGCTTGTTATCGATCCAACTAGTAGATTAAAATACCAAGTGGATGCTTTGTTTTCAAAATAATAAGGGAGTAACCAAGAAACTACATCCTCATGTTGTAAATTCATCAATCTAATCATAAGAATACTTTTTTTTTGTATGATCTTCTAGACGTCTAGATAGACCATGATCATATTTTGGCAATAACCACTTAGGATGTTTGGGAAAATTGATCATTTTCTTAGGCAATTCCAAGGAATATTTTGCTAACCATGTTTGGTTCCAATTTTATTGTTATCCATGTACTAGAACATATATTTGGCATCTAAGTTTTATGAATCTGATTTTGATTCTGAATGAATTTCAAATTCTTGGGTTACTATTGGGAATGTTGTAGGATTTAGAGTTGGAGGAATTAAGTTTAAGGGTTCTAAAATTTATTGTAATTCTAACTCAACTAAGTCCTCCAAAATATGAAATAGATTTTTTTCCCTTGTTTGAGTAACTACCTATGTAGTAATCCTTTTTCAAGGAAGTAAGGGAGCAATAAGAAAGACACAAAATTGTTTGGTGTATGCCTTGGTTATCCTTTTGAATGCATTAACTTCCTCATTTGATATTGCATAGGGTATTTAAATACCAATATTAGGTTCAATGTTTTCCAAATATTGAAGATTACAATGCTCAAAATATATCTTAATATTTTGAATCTCACTTTATGAATGTGGGTTGTTTGTACATGTACCAGTCTTCAGAATAAAATCCGCCATAAAATTTTAGACCTTCCTTCTAGTGCCAATTATATTGATAGGGAAGAATACCCAAGAGTCAACATTATGGTTAATCCTAATGAGGAGGTCCAATTAAATTCACCCTTGTTTTATATGGAAGAAACCTCTCAATTAATGCTCGAGTAGCCTTTCAATGAGCTTTAAATATGTTGTATTTTATTTTTAGTTTCCGAAGATTAATAAATAGAAAATTAGATATGCTATCTAATGAATATTTCAAATCAAAAAAACATTTTTTCTGAAAGATAACTCTCATAATAAAAAAAAGACAATTATTAATTCTTTAACTTCCAATAAATAGCTTAACAAAAGTTATTGAATTTAAACAATAAAACTTTCCATAACATAAATCTAATTCAACATAGAAAATGTATTGAGAGTTGGATAAAGGAAATACATTTAAATTTAAATAATGTCTCAAGATAGCTTGCAAACAACAAAAAAATATCTTGCAAAATATTCATGAAAAGACCAATTTGCAGAATAGTCCACAACATTTTATTTGCATAAACAATATTCTTTAATAAAAGTAAATTTTGTGAATCATTGGCTTCTTCATTAATCAATGTAATAGAAATAGTTCTCTTACAATACTCCAAAATTTGTACTGTCCAAAATCCCTTAAATAACTTGCTAAATTCTATTATTTATACAATTTTGTACTATCCAAAATCCCTTAAATAACTTGCTAAATTCTGGTAATTATACAATTTCTAAAAGTTGGTTATATAACCAATTTTAACTCAACCCTCAAGTGAACTAGGGGTTTATTCTTCAAATCACTCCTTATCATACTTTTCACACGATTCAAAAATAATATTACATAAATTATCATGTGGGAAAGTATGTTGCCTTCTGGGATCCTTTAAATTTAGAAAATCCCTATTAAACATTTTAATACATTTATTTGTTTTTGGGAATGCACATTTTAATTGAGAAAATTATAATGCACATTTTGTCACTTCCTCTATGAGAAAATTATAATGACCCTTTATGATGGCTAACACAGTGTATACTTCTATCTCATGTTATTGGTTCATACCCTCAAATTTATTCAATACTTGGTATGTAGGGTAAAACAAATTTGGGAGACCAAGCGAAGCAATATTGCATTGGGTAGTATCTTCTATGAAATACCAAATCTTTATGCATGCCATACATTCCTCCTCCACCTGCTTATGAGCTTTGTGTGCCACTCTACTCCAATATCCTGCATYATGTTCAATTTCATACACCTTAGTCTTACTTAGTAGCTTTATGTTAGGATATTCATGTCCCCATTTATTTTGATAATGCTTAATAAATTCAATATGATYCCTTGTTTTTATTTCCAAACTAAATATTCCTTATACAAAATTTAAATTTTCAAAATCAAATATTTTAGTTGAATTTTTTGGGTATAGAAATCCCTTTTGACTTGTACATTGACTTGGTCTTCTTCTAATACATGAYCTACAAAAATGGAAACCAGAACTTATGCAAACTTATAATATTGAACTTGATTTTCTAATAAGGAAATTTTCTTCTCTAAATTATTCTAAATTATTCACATCATATGYGTTAAAATTTTCCTTTTCAAGGGTAACATGAGTAATAACTGACCTTTTTAAGAGTAATTTAGTCAGTTTTTCTCGATAAGTGTCAAGAAATTGTTCTTCAATTGTGAACATGACTATGTTATCTTGATATATTATTTTTATCCTCTAAGTTTACTTCACAATATCTTTTCGTCCCTTATTATATACCATTCATTCTAAATTTGGCACATCCTCAATGGGGTATAGGATGTTATCATATCCCTAGGATAAGCATTCTCTAAGATACTAAGTGTAGCTATTTTCTCCATTTTTTTGTCTTTCTCCTTGATCTATTTCCCTTTAAATATACCCTATTTTGGGATGACTAAATCCCCCATATTCAAGTCAATAAAACTACTTGGAGGTGGCCCAAACTGATTTATTGGTTGTTCTGATGATTCATCGGTGGATTGGTGTCCCTGATTATCCCCTATGTTTCCCACAACATCATCTTTATCCTTTTCAATTCTAGATATTTTCACTTTCTCAATTTTATCTTCTTCTTGTTTTTTATTTGCATCAACTACTAATCTTTCTCTTTCCACAACTTCTAGCCTTGCCTCCTCAATTTTTTCTATTTCTTTTTGAGTTTTTGTTCTTCTTCTTTTCTCGATTTCTCAACTTTTTTCTTAAGTATATATTCCTCCTCTTTCATTTCTATTTCTTTCTTATATTTTATTCTTTATTCATCTTCTTATTTGTGTCTTTTCTCTTCAACTCTAATTATATATTCATCTTGTTTTTTCAATAGCCTTTCAACCTCTACCATTTGTTTTAATTCTTTCCATCTATTCATCTAAAGTCATGCTAAGAGTAGGAGTAAAATATTTTGATTTAATCCTCAATATCACTTCCTCACATGTAACTACATTCTCATATCACATCTCATAATCCCACTATTAATGGGCATAACACCATGTTATTGAAACCATAATATTATTCCTGGAAACCAATCCCAAAGGGTCATGCCTTCATAAGAATCTCTCTAGAAACTTGAACTCTATAGCCTATTTTATGGCTTGTTAAGAGTCAATTATTTCATAATAATCTATATACATGTTATAGGGAATGAATGTTCTCTTCCTAACATCTTTGGTTAATGTTGAAATAAACCTTGTAAAATGATTTGGTAGGAAATTTCTCCCAGATTAGTCTATTGGGAATATATTTAGGTAATAAGTGAGGAGGAGAAATGACTCAATAAATCCTTAGCTATGTATATTCCTACTACATGTATGAATTGTTTATTATTTTAAATAGTCTCGTTTCTTCTGTGCTTTTTATAGGGAACTCTTTTCAAAAAATTAATTTATAAAGAGGAGTTATGAAGTAATCACAAACTTGAGCATAGTTTCTCTTGTACTTTTTTTTCCCACATGGCTTGGCCATAAACATGAGCTCAAGTTTCTAACATGTTCCAATTCTAGTTGAACCCTGGGAAAGGGTTACTATAATAGATGATATCAAGTAAATATGATGCCATGTAGAAGGTGGAGAATGTTTTAGAGTTATCCTTTTTATCCTTATCAATGGATCTATTCTAATAACGGGACAAAATTACTACCCAATTAAAAACTCAACACATGTTAATGATTGTGTGAACTAAAAGCACCCAAACCATATTTAAAGTAGATGCAAAGCCCTAGAAAAAGCCCCATAAAAAGCCCATGTTATGTATAAAACCCCTTATTAATATCCTTATTGAATTATTAGATTTCTTGTGTTATATTTGTATGTAGGCTTTGAACCCCTTCATCGCACCCTTTCATTCTAATTGTAGCTTTTGTCTCCTATATATACCAAGGAGAGCTAGTCTTATGATCATCTTATATCATCACATATTGTACTTTGAATTGGATATATTGTAAAAGGAGGTTTCCCCCTCGAAGTGGAATGTAATTCATTTTTTTTTTATGATTTTTAAATCATTGCATTATAACATTTGGTATCAGAGCATTGATCTTAGGGTTTTTCTTCTCCAAGCAAGTCATCTTAGAATTTTCACTATAACGTTTTTTCTAGGATGACTCAGAAAATGAAACTTGGAGGTTATTTAAAATACGTATCAAGGTATATTGATTAAATATTTCATATTTTGGGTCGTTATAATTTTGGAGATACACCCTGTGGAAGATAGGGTTTCTGACTAGTCCTATTACCAGTCTAAAACATGTGTTCTAGGTAAAATTGACATATCTTCTTCAGTGAGAATCCAAATTATGTGAGACCAATTGCATTGGAAAGAGAATAGTCTGTAGTAGGTTATTATAATTTTCAAAATCATATATCAAATATTGGTTGCATGGAATTCTGTACAATTTTGCTCTCCCTGAAAGGCCCAAAATCAGCAAGGTTTGGGAAAGTTACCCTAACTTCCACTTCGCACATTCATTTTTGGTCAGAACTATAGAATTGAAGAGAGGAAATATTAGAGTACTATAGGAAAAAATGGAAGACTTAGAAGGGACAAAATTTCATAAATACATCAGAAGGAAGGTCGGCCAGAAGGACAGACTCCAAATTAAGGGCTTAAAATGTACATAACTTACAATTGACATAGATTTTTACTGGAAGATCTGTTTTTTGTGATTCAAAATTTGTAATAAAGAGGGAAAAGAGGAGAATTATTATTTTCTCTCATGGATCCAAAGGATCCTCCAAAATTTACTTCACCGGCTAAACCTCCAGAAATCTCAACCTTGACTCAAGATGAAATCGAAGAGATTTATCATGAGATGGAAAAGAGGATCATTGAAAATAGGAAACAAATGGAATTTAATATGGATGAAACCATGAAAATAAATATGGATGAAATGGAAAGCAAGATGTATAATAGTATTAAAGGAAATATGGACGAAATGGAAAATAAGATAACTAAGAAGATGGATGAAAATAAAGAATAAATACAAAATTCCATGAAGGAATTGAAAAGTCTCATGTCTTCCCTAATCTTTCAGGCTCTAGATGAGAGACTCCCTAAAGGAGATATAAAAATGCTAGGAACCCATGAAAACAAAGGTAGTATTCATTATAAGTTTTAAACCTCTGGAGTAAAGAAATGCATACAGATTCTAAGAAAAAGTCATCAATGGCTCACATGTATATATGGTACATAGAGATTTATGTTGGAAACCCTTAACCAGAGAAAACCAACCTTCCTTAGTTCCACACCTCTCAAATATTCATTGTATTAATTTCACCATTCAAAATACAATATATACACAATATTTTAGGTATTCTGAAGCTACCAAAACCCTAATCCCTTAATATGGGATTAATTTAGAAAACCGTTAAAAATAACAAAAACAATAAAATAGAAAAAAATGCCCAATAAAAATTATGGGGCACTTCTTTGAACCCTGTTGGCTCCAGGATAGCATCTGGAGCCAAACGCTTCGCATAACCAGAGGGACACTCCTTCCCCTCACTAGGAAGTCTCCCTATGCACACTCCCACAAAGATTGATAGGTGATGGGATTGTCGGACGCAATTGTCAAATATGACGTGCCCCCCACACACATGCAAAGAATATAACACATACTGAACAATCATGTTGAACAACCTATTGATAATAAGCAATTTTCAAGTGGGTTTAACTCTAATAATGGAGTTAATTATGTTGGAGGWCCTACATTCAACCTTACCAAGATTGAATTAAAGAATTTTAATGAAACAAAGGTCTTTACCTGGGTGAACCAAATAGAGAAATATTTTGAGCTACATAATATTATGGATGATAAGAAAAGGATTCACATAGAAACTCTGAACTTTGAGATAAAACCATATCAATGGTACCAATGGATAGTAAAATTGCAGCCCCCTTTTTATCATTATACTTGGGGTTTTTTACAAGAGACTTAGAAGAACAATATGGGAAAGTTTGGGAACATGACTACTTTAGTCAATTGACAATAATCAAGCACCTAGGTGATATTGGATATTATAATTCAGAATTTCATGTATTGGCCACAAGAGTGGATGACATAAGTGATGAAAAATTGTTGCAAGCTTACATGGGTGGATTAAAAGAGGAAATTAAACATGAGCTTCTCTTAAGACATATTGCAAATATTATGGAAGTTATGCAAGTTGCTCTCCATATTCAAGACAAGAATAAGGCTACACGCAAGTCTACCATTAGAGCATACACAAGAAGCAAAGATCGTTTTTGGGTTCATAAAAAAACTATAACTCAATCGAGAAGGTCGACACCTCAACAAATGGATGAAAGAAGAACAAAGGGACTATGTTTCAATTATGACAATAAGTACAGTAAAGGGCATAAATGTAGCGAGAAGAAGGTATTCTAAATAGACAATGAAGAGGAAGAATATCAAGAATTAGAACCATCACAAGATCTATAGCTAGAATATACTACTCCAACCATATATTTTCATGCATTGTCTAACATTGATACTCCAAAAACCCTCAATATAGAAGGATATATCAAAAAGAAAAAGGTAACAATGTTGATTGATTTTGGTAGTACCCATAACTTCATCAATTGCAAATTAGTAGAAGATCTCAATTGCTTTGTATATCCAACACTAGAGTTCCAAGTAATGATTTCAAATGGAGGTACCATAAATTGTTCTAAGAAGTGTCATAATATTAAGCTCAATATGGGGGAGTATTTATTGGATATTCTCATGATTACCATCCAAATGGGTGGTGTTGATGTTGTATTAGGGGTCTAATGGTTACAATCATTGGGAAAAATGTCCCTTAATTTTCAATATCTTTTCATGAGATTTTCCTTATAAAGAAAGTAAATTGAGCTTAGAGGTATCCAAATAAACCCTCTAAAGTGATAAGATCTAACAACTTGACAAAATTACTCAAAAAGGGACACCATGGTGTAATTTCACAATTGAGCTAAATAGATGTTCAAACATCTATAGCCTCTACTCCAATGTATCTCCAAAAAGTTATCAACAATCATTCCAAGGTATTTGGAGAGATGCCTAAGGGTCTTCCACTTTCTCAAGATCGTGCCCATGCTATTAACCCTTGAAAAGGAAGTGTACATCCATTCTCCTATGTTTATTTATTAAATAAGATAATCCATGACAAGATCCTACTGCAAACTAGTTTATCGGAGAGGAATGGAGAAGGGAAAATCATACTAGAACCGGAAACAATCCTTCAAATAAAGATTAAGCAATTTCAAAATCGAGAAATTAATGAGTACCACGTCAATTGGAAGAACCTTCTAGCGGAAGAGGCGACATGGGAAGATGATTTATTCATGAATACACACCCATAGTTGTCAAGTGTTGTGGAAAAACATTGTTTGAAGGGGAGGGGCATGCTAATCCTTAGAAAAATCCCCATACAAATCCCATGTTATGTATAAAACCCCATATTAATCCCCTTATTGAATTATTACATTTCTTGTGTTATATTTGTATGTAGGCTCTGAACCCCTTCATTGCACCCTTTCATTATAATTGTACCCATTGTCTCCTATATATATACCAAGGAGAGTTAGTCTTAGGATCATGTTATTGCATCTCATATTGTATTGTAAATTGGATATATTGTAAAAGAAGTTCCCCCCCTTGAAGTGGATTGTAATTCATTGATTTTTTTATCATTTTTAAGGCATTGGATCATACTAATTTTTCCCAGATTAATCTATTGGGAACATATTTAGGTAATAAGTGAGGAGGACAAATGACTCCATAAATCCTTAGATCTGTATATTCCTCCTACAGGTACCAATTTCTTATGATTTTCAATAATCTCATTACTTCTCTAGTCATTCTAGGGAACTATTTGAAAAACATTAATTTATAAAGAGGAGCTATGAAGTAATCACAAAGTTGAGCATAATTTCTCTTGTACATTTTTTTCCCACATGGATTGGCCATAAACATGAACTCAAGTTTCTACCATGTTCCAATTCTAGTTGAACCCTAGGAAAGGGTTACTAGCATAGATGATATCGAGTAAATAAGATGCCATGTAGAAGGTGGAGAATGTTTCAGAGTTAGCCCTTTTATCCTTCTCAATGGCTCTATTCAAATAATGGGATAAAATTACTACCCAATTAAAAGCTCATCATGTGGTAATGATTGTGTGAACTAAAAGCATCGAAACCATACTTAAAGTAGATGTAATTTGGATCTCCATATAATCTACAACTTAGGGTTGCAACATAGATATAAGGACCCCTTAAACTAATCATGGTATATATGCCATGAGTTTTCCCCAAAAAAACATTTCCTCTACCCATCAACTAACCAAAATTTTCTTGATATTGTTCTCTCAATGAAATTTCTCAACCAAGATAGCAATCATATATTTACCAGGTTGGTGGGGTCTGTAATTTTTTTCCAGTTCTAATTCTTGATAAGATGTTATAAACCTACCTTCATCATTGAGCACATTTCTATTATCAATGTTAGTATGATTTATCACCCATTCAATATCTTTTGAATAGGGCATCATTGGATTCCTTTCAATTATGGTATGTATATGAGATCTTCTAATGTTAATAAATACCAAATCATCCACATTTCTAATAGTAGGGACACTAGGTGGGACTATATCAGGGTATTCCTCTTCTCTAATCTTCTATAAACTTCAACCCATCTAGAAAAAGGTATTTGGGCATTGATTAAAGATTCAATATCTTTACGTATGGGGCATAGCTACTAAATTTATAGTTTGGATAGTTGGATAAATAGTGTAAATTTCTCAGTGGTGGCCTCCATATCACTATCAATTTTCTCAGCTCTATGATTATTTTTTTCCCTTTAAGAGATTATTTAAGAGTTCTAGAAGAAGATCTACCTTTTTTTTAACAATTGGAAAATTTCGCAATTATATATAAAATATAATATGTTTTTTTATCAAAGTTACAAACATTATGATGAGAAGTATCTGTTGGAATATAACAGGCAATGAAAAATTTCTCCCTTAGCAGTCTAATGACAAGATAAAGGGAGAAGAGTTTTGATTGATGGTGGCAAAGTATGTAGCTGCATGAAAGAAAGACTGAAAAAAGTGTTGTCGAAGATTACAAAACTGGAGTGTAAGGGAGAGTTTTGTGGGTAGAATTAAGAGAAGGAAAAAAATCCAAAACTTTCATGTCGAGAAATTTCCCTGCTGATCTTTAGTGGAGAGATATGGTGCGGAGGATACCCTCATGACCATCGATACTATGGATATATGATATGATGCCTTATTTTTCCTGTAGTGATTACTTAGAGAGTTGATCAGCAGAACTGTTGAACTCACGATAGATATGTTTATAGATGAGATTTTTTAATGTGTGGTGTAGATGTCGAATTATGTCCTTCCAGGTGGTGATGGAGATAGCTTGGAGGTCGCACTTTTTAATCAACCAATCAACAACAATTCTGGAGTCCCCTAGAACCAGGAGGACGTCAATGTGAAGCTTTGATGCCAAGAAAAGCATGGCCCAGGCACCCAAAAGCTCAGCCCTAGTATTGGTGCCCGAGCCACAGTTGAAAGTCCATTTATAAAGGGTGTTTGGAGTGATTTTTATAATCCCACCTGCTCCACTTTGTAAACCATTTGTGAGAGTTGTGCCATCAAACCAAGTTGTAGGTGTGTTGTCTAAAACATAACCCATCTTAATGAGAGGTGGTCTTGGATTTCTAAAGTGTATAGCCTTCCAGGAGTTGTAGGTTCCAAGTGCTTTGTAAGCTACAATAGAAATGGATGGGAGCACATTTTCAAAAATAGTTTTATTTCTTTCCAGCCATATTGTCYAGCATATAAGAGGAGGAAGGTGTGAGTGCTTGCGATCCAAATGTGTCCAAGAGTCGAAKCAGTCTRCAAGCACATCCCCATCCCAAATGGATGATAAATTAAGTGCCAAGGTGATTCTTGCCCAAACCTGTTTGGTGAAAGAGCACTTTATGAAAATATGATCTGCAGTTTCAATATCTGGATGAMAAAAATGGTAGAAATTTGGACCAGACCATCCCTTTTTTTATAAGGTATCCCAGGTATTGAGCTTGTAAGTCAGCATCAGCCAAGAAAAGTGTTTAATCTTTGGAGGAATGCGCCAAGTTCAAAGATGCATACGCCATCCATTGGCAACTGTGGACCCCTGCGTATTGGAGATACCAGCATAAAGGGATTTGACAGTAGGAAGGCCTGTTTTGCTCCCCGAACATCGTAATTGATCTGTTGAATTTGTGAGATGGATACCTAGATTTGTAAGGGACGAACATAAATCATTCCACTCACTGGAGAAGTTTTTGTTGAGGCCGAGAGTCATGCTTGTGATCGAGGAATCCGGTATGAATGTTGATCTGGAGATGGAGTGTAGTTGAAAGAGGTACCAACAGTTTTTAAATTGTAGATGTGCAAGCAACTGTGGAGATAGAGAGAATTTTTTATCCATTTCCAGAATGTGGTCACACCCAAGTACGATTTGATGCCCCGAGCCTGGAAACCAGTTGAGCCATCGAGTAAGGTGTTTCTTGGATTTTGTGAGATTCCTCCAAATAAAAGAGGTCGATCTGGTGGATGTCGACTCTGAATGTAGCCAGCTAATAAAGTATTGATGGAAAAGGTATTTTTCAAGTATAACTGAGTGCCAGATTCTAGGATAAATTAAAGCACACCCGAGAGAGTTAGTTGCTAATGCTTGGATAAAGTGATGTAGATTCTTGATTCCCCAACCACCAATATGTTTAGGTTTGGCCAATGCTTTCCAGTTGCAAAGATGTTGTCTAGAATGATCGGAGCATCCCAACTAGAGAAAGTTGAAAATCAACTTACGAAGCTTTGTGAGGACTGTGTTGGGAATGACAACTAGTGCCATCCAATACATGACCTGCCCTTCAAGAACAACTTTGATGAGGGTAAACCGATCTCCAAGTGTCAGCCATATCATACACTAGTGGCCTGCCCTTTTTCCCACTTTGGCAAGGAGCCAATTCCAGTCTGAGTTCTTGTATGAATCAGATTTAAGATGATACCCCAAATAATTGAGACCATAGGATAGATGAGTGAAGGAAAAGGGGAAGATTCCTCTTATCAGATCCAAAGATTGTTGGGTTAAATTTGCATAGTGGAAAGTAGATTTTTCCCAGTTGATTGTTAACCCTGTAGCTTTGCAGAAGGTGTGAAGGATCTTATTAATAACAATCCATTCCTGAAGTGTGTTGGTTTTCATAATAAGGACATCATCAACAAATAGAAGGTGTAAGATTTTGATAGTCCTAGAAGATTTGATTCTAGAAATTTTTCCTTCAGCTTGCATGTTTTGAGGAGTAGGCTCAAGGCTTCCATTGCTAAGATGAAAAGAAGAGGCGAGAGGGGGAAACCCTGCCTCAAACCTCTACCCATATGAAAAAAATTAGAAGGTTCTCCATTGATCAGGATGGCGAGGTTGGCACTAGCCACACATCCCATAATCCATTTGATTAGTGAGTTGTTGAAACCTGTCTGGACTAATATCAGTTGAAGGAAGTCCCAGTCCACATAATAAAACGCTTTTTTGAGGTCTAGCTTGAGGATAAGTGCCTTGGAATTTTTTGATTTGATACTGTGCAGACATTCTTGGGAAGTGCCAATAACATCTAGAATATGGCATCCTTTCAAAAACCCCAACCGTTCTTTCGAGAGAAAACGAGAAAGAATTTGTTTGATCCTGGAAGCTATGATTTTGGAAACAAGTTTGTAGCAAAGGTTACAAAGGGCAATTGGCCTGTAGTCCCCAAAAGTAGAGGGAGAGGCAGATTTAGGAATTAGAGTGAGGAAAGTCAAATTTATGGCACCAATCACCTTACCATTGAGTCTAGTTTCCTCCGCGAACTCCATAAGATCTGGGCCAACTAGTTCGAAAAAATGTAAATAAAATTCTACCGTCCAGCCATATGGATCTGGGATTTTTTCCTTTGAGAAGGATTTGAGAGCATCTAAAATCTCCTAAATAGTACAAGGACAGTCAAGTGATTGTGTATCTTCAGCAGAGGCTGTATGGGGAAAGAGGTTGGCCACTGAGACATATGTTTCCAAGGATGCAAAGGGATTATGTTCAAAAAAAGGTTTGTAGTGGTTAATGGCCACATATTTTAAAGAATGTTGTCCTGTGTGTAGTGTGCCATCCTCAGCAGTGATTTCCCAGATTTGTTTTTTTCTTCTATAGGTGCTAGCAAAATTATGGAAAAAATTTCTATTTTGGTCTCCAATTATAAGCCATTTTGCTCGACAGTGCTTCCTCTAGGTAATTACATATAAAWGAAGAAGTTTATCCTATTCTGATTTGAGCCCCTTTAGATGTTGATAGTTTTCTCCAGAATTCCTCACATTTGTATCAGAATGGATAAGCGCCTGAATTTTAGAGTCCAGTTCGGTAAGTCTAAGGGCATTTTGATGTTTGAAGGTAGAGACCCACGATTTAATACGTTGTTTTAGTTGTTTGAGCTTCCATATTAAACGATGTTGAGTACACAATTATGTAAGGAACCGAGGATCCTTCCAAACATCAACTACTATTGTATTGAACTCTTCCTCAAGAAGCCAGGCCGAGTTTAATTTAAATGGGTATGCAATCTTGAGAGGTGTGGAATCCATCTGGAGGATAACCGGTGCATGGTTGGAGAGATAAGGGAAGCAAACCCAAGAGCGAAACTTGTCTTTTGATGTGATGAGACGGTATGAAATTAAGAACTGGTCCAACCGCTTTGAAATGAAGTCAAGACCCAAACATCCATTGTGCTAGGTTGGTGACAAGTGGTCTAGTGCACAATCCAGTAAATGATGAGCAGTAAAGAGTGTATGGAAGTAGTTTGCCAAAGGACCAAGAGTAGCCGAATCCCCCCAAAATTCTCCATCTATTAAAGTAAGGTTGAGATCACCAATGATAATCAAGTTGTCGATATCTAGAAGGCCCCTAGCTTCAATCTGTTCCCAAAAAGTTTTTCTATCGGAGCAGGGAGCATAAATGTTAAGTAGATTGATCTGTAAATTAGAAATAAGACATGTACCAGATAGAAGCAGAACTCCACATCAAATAGAGGGATGGAAGACACATTTATCTGGATCCCAAGCAACTGCCAAGCCCCTAGATGTACCAAGAGAGTTTGCAGAAAAGATAAACAAGTTTGGAAGAAACTGGTTTAGAAATAATATAGATTTTTTACTGTCCACCAGGGTTTCCTGAAGGAAGATGATGTCCGATTGAGTTAGAGAGAGTAATCTTCTGAAAGAGGAAGCTTTTAGGTGGCCCCCCAACCCTCTGATGTTGAGGGAGAGAAATATCATGGTTTTACTCTTGCTAGGTCTTTGATGCCTCTAAGCGCCCCAATATCAGCATAAGTGTTTGAAGTAGTCACTGAGGGAGTGGATGGTTGGCCCTCCTTGCGTCGGGCACTGCGAGTTTTTATCGGTGAATGCTCATAAGCATGTCCTCTAGACCAAGTGTAGTCTTTAACCAGATTTGTGGAAGAAGTCTCAACTGTTCCCAGACCAAGGTCAGTAGATGGTGAATTGTGCAATGTTGTTCCCCAGAAAGTAGGCAAGGGCTTGGGTGATAAAACATCTTTATAAGAAGGTAATAGGGTATCAAGGACTGCACCTAGAGTATTTTCCCCAGTTTCTGACTCAGTCAAGCCCGGTTGGTCAAAAAACACCACTTGTTCAGGAGCCTGGTCTCCAAAAATCTCCAATGGCTGCAGATTAGAGTGAAGTAAGGTGGTAATGGTGTATGTTTGGTCCACCATAATGGAGTTAGATGGAGGGAAATGTGTGGGGGAAATCAGTGGGCGAGTATGGGCAATAATAGGAGTAGCAGGATGGGAGCATGAATTAGTAAAATAAGGATAGATAATGTTAGAGGTGTCTGCTAAGGCTTGAACACCAAAAGTCTCTATCGACAGTGTGGGATTTTGTAGATGAGGGATAGTGCTATCATCTCGAACCACTGTGGGAGGAGTGGCTGGTGGGATGTAAGTAAAGTTGGTTGAGAGTCCAATTTGTGCAGAAGGGGCTGTGTAGGAGTGAGAGCTAGGGATAACAGTAAAATGTTGGTTGTTGGAGGTAGTCAAGGTGGTCGGAGAGAAGTTCTGGGTAATAGGGAGAGTGGTATGGTGAGTGCAAGGGGAAACTGTAGTGGTGGAAATTGTGTTCGATGTCTCACCAGCATAGACTGGTGGAAGAGAAACAATGGCTGGATGTACAGAGGTGTGTGGTGGAGTGTGAACCAAATGGTTCGTAGACTGATTTTGTGAAATATAAGATAGATTAATATCCCCTGTATTATGGTAAACTGGAGCCTGAATAGGTATGGGGGTATTGTCAATAAGTTCCAACTCTAGAGAGGAGAGCGAGGAGTAAAGATTTGGGCAAATAACTTTGAGCTTACTAGAAATAGTGTCCAATCCAAGGGAGTTGTCATCAGCCGGATAATCAGGGATATGTAGATGAGATGGGCCAGTTGGAGAATCCATCATAGAAGCTAGCTCAAGCATAGTTTCCTCCGAGGGTTCTTCTTATAAAATACCTTTGCAAGACTTCCTCAAGTGTCTTGCCTATCTGCAAAGTGTGCATCTGAAAGGGATGCCGAGATAATCAAGTTTTTTTCTCGTAATATGTCCTCTCCAGCCGATGTCCAGGGTTTCAAGAAGTCCCTCATGAATATCTATCTCGACTATAATCCTCGCCAGTTTCTTATCTGTGCCAGAGAGATTTTTTGGGTCCAAACTGATGAACTGTCCTAGAGAGTTGCCAATAGCCATAAGTGCTTGTTCATTCCAGAGGTGTAGTGGTATTCTGGGAAGAAGAACCCACAAATGTCGATGGTGGAAATAGTCCTGGGATGGATCAAAGCTCACTCTCCATCGTTTCAGCATAAGGCTATTGTCATCCAGGTTCCAAATTCGTTCCATAATGGTTGTAGTGTCTTCAGGAGATTTGAACTGGAGAAGGAGCCAACCATGCCTAAGATGGGAGAGATGTGGGACATAGCCTAGAATAAGATTCCAAGTTTGGTGCATCCAGGATACTAATTCCGTGTTGCAGAGGTGCTTGTAGGATATTCTACCCACAAGGCATCAGAGAGTCATAGATATTGTATCTGTTAGTCCAATGTCTGAGCCGAGAGCAAATTTATTTTTTGTTTTTTTGGGTACCCATGGTCTAGGAGGAAGTTTTGTGTGGGTATTTTGTTCAGGTTCGGAGGGAGGAGGATATATAAGAGGACTATGAAGCGCTGCAAGGCTATAGGGAGCTTGTGTGTGGCCTCGACAGGATGGGGGATGGAAAGTGTTTTGGAATGAGTCCGAGCTAAGATGTGGAGGTCTGTTTACTGCAGAAGTGGATGAGTGAGAGATTGTGGGAGGATGGGTTTGGTGGGAAGTCGGAGGGATAGAGACTGTAGGAAAGGTAGAAGTGTAAGTAAGAATAGAGGGGGGAGTGAAGGAAAATGAGGCCCGAAGAGTATGTAGAGGGGAATAATGAGAAGAGTTGTTCAGGGTAGTAGTAGGGTAAGGGAATGAAGGAGTGATAGAATGATTAGATATTTCATCTATCAATTTAAATAAGCCTACACTATTCCAGAGGACTTTGTCAGTAGCACTCATGAGTGCACTGACTTCCTCCTCCATCCTCATGAATCTCATGAAGGAGAAAAAAAGATATAATATTAAAAAAACTGAGCAGTAATGAGGCAGGTGGAAGATGCAGATATGAGGGGAGTTTGCTCAATGTGGGGTCAAGTAGGGAAGACAATCCAAGAAAAAGGATGAGTGAAAATAGAGTCAGAAAGATGAGACAAATGAGATGTTGGAAAGAGTGTCATGTAGGGATAAGAGAAATATCCAAGGTTTAGTAGGGTCAGTTGCACTGCAAAGAAGGACCAAATGTACAGGGATCTGGTCCAAAGTTACTAGGGAATCCATCAACATGCAGTGTTATGTGGCTCACACCAGTCACGCCAGGTTCTCAGAAATCTAGTCTAATGTCGTTATAATCTCAACAGGAAAATGAAGAGGCCATTCTGCCAAGTCCTCCATTACTGTTGTAGAGAGCTTCCTCCTCCTCATCGTAAAGTCAGAAAAAGATCTCCTAAGAAGCATTTTGTCTAGATTAACAATAAAGCTAAAATTACTAACTTTGTAGAGTTCTTTGTTGATACAAAATATATGATTTCTTTATAAAGTAATAGAGTCTATTTAATAGTACATGAAATAAAATTTCCTTTTAGTTTTACCCAAAAGTGATAAACTTCAATGAAATGCAAACAAGGAAAGTTTTGCAAATACTTACCCGATTGATTTAAACCAAAAGCTAAAATTATAAAATATCTGAGTTCCACTAGAGACTAATGCATTGATAACTAGAATGCATGAATGGATCTCTTCATAGGGTGATGGATAGAAAAGTGTGGTACTTGCACCAAATTTTCATTAGAGTGTGTTAATCACTCCAATCATTTAAAAAATAAATAGGATTTTCAATTAAGAAATAAGCACATAATTCTTGTTTATATAGGGAAAGGTTTCAAAGTTCCTATCATGATTAACTTACAAACTTGAAGATTTAGTCATATTTGAAATATTAATGGCCACTCCTATCAAATATGACATCTCAACTATTCTTTAGTTAAAAATTCAATGCAAGATGACAAAGTTCAAAGGCTATGAGAAACAAGGGTTGCATGGCAGCTTAGTCCTTGCTAAGTAAATTTGGAAATGAAGATGATAGTTAACACCCTATAATTATTCATGATGTTTACTTTGAAACATGAATAATATGCTAACAAATGAGCTAATTTCATAATCTTAAAAGAAACCAGCTTTTTAAAAGAATTCGACATAGACTCACAAGGGATGGAGAAATCCTTATTGCTCCATGATGACACATAGTTTATAGATTTGTCATAACTGGGACTGGATAAAATATCTTGCCATGATTTTACTTTAATGTAGTTGCCATATAGTTTTGGGATTAACCTGAATTTCCTTCTAGTTAAGCTAAGCAAGCCAAATACAAAACTTATATATATATATATATATATATATATATATATATATATTTCACATTTTATAATATATATTTTAATATATATAATATTTTACTATCTTAACACATATATATTATAAAATATAATATAATTTTAATATATAATATATTATAATATTTTGTGTGATATATATTAATATATACTTTAATTTATGTAATTTATATTTTAATATATATAATATTTTACTATCTTAAAATATTATAATATATTATAAAATATAATACACATTTTAATATATAATATATTATAATATTGTATGTGTTATATATTATATATAATATAT
Organism: Picea sitchensis; assembly: GCA_010110895.2. Taxonomy (NCBI): domain Eukaryota; kingdom Viridiplantae; phylum Streptophyta; class Pinopsida; order Pinales; family Pinaceae; genus Picea; species Picea sitchensis. The sequence continues at coordinate 36,825 of SNQJ01S0098550.1, read as the reverse complement.
ATTATAATTTATATAATATTTTAATATATATTTTAATACATATAATATTTTAATGTGTTAACATATATATTATTAAATATATAATATATATTTTAATTTATATAATATTTTAATATGTTATGACATGATACATCTAAAATATCAATATCACTATTTATTTATTTTTTTATATTGGGAAATGTAAATTTTAAAAAATATTTTTATTGTGGTGGTTTAATAAGTGTTATATATGTTGTATAATCAATTAAAAGTATTGTTATTGATTATGCAATTAATTTTAAATATTGAAATATATTAATTTATATAATATTTTAATATGTTATGACATGATACATTCAAAACATCAACAACACTATTTATTTCTTTCTCTATATTGGGAAATGTAAATTTAAAAAAAATATTTTTATTGTGGTGGTGTAATAAGTGTTATATATGTTGTACTAATTAGAATTGTTGTTATTGATTATGTAATTAATTTTAAATATTGAAATACGTGAAGACAATAATAAAACTTGAAATATATTAATCAATTAGAGATGAGAAAAATAAATATTTTTACTATATCAAAAAATTATATTTATTTTCTTAAGTTAAACATTACATTTTACAAACAAATTTAAAATATAATGCAAATTAATGTCAAATCAATAACAAACTCATTGCTATAGTCCTGYATTGGTAGGAAATAATAACTTTAGTCCCGTGAGACAGYGCRATTGGTAAGACAGTACCCTTTCTCCAAGTGTTGGGAGGAGGTCTTGAGGTCAAACCCTGCTGGGTCTCYGGGACGAATTATGTAATGGCTGCTATGTAAAATGTTTATAYACTGATGAATATATATAAACGAGAAACTTTCCCRTGGAAAGGAAATAATAACTTTTATTTTGATAAAGRCTTAAATATACTTTTTTATAATATGTGAAAARTTTAATAGTAAGTCCAAATAAGTATATGGAGTCGCTTTTTCATCGTTATTGACACTGGTCTGCATTGTGCTCTCTGTAATTTCGTTTTTCAGTTCTTGGTTTTGTGCTGGAACTCGCCACAGCCGGTTGGCATTCATTGTAAATGAGTTTATATTAATATAAATTTCGAGCTAATTTTTCCTGGGAAAAAGTCCAAATAAGTATAGTGATTGGAGATGATAAAAACTTTAATGGAAAAAATATTGAAAATTGATTTTGAAAAATCCAAACATGACTCCGATGAGATTTAACACATTTTTCTATTTAGATTTTGATCAAAGTGAAAGTTTCCTTTTTATTTTGATTAAGAAAAAATAACTTTGTGGTGACGCTATCAGAGAAAATTTAAACTTTTCATTGGAGCTCCATTTTAAATTTAATCAGAATGTAATTTTTTCATTTCAAGCATGGTTGAAGAAAATTTAAATTTTTATCGGGGAAAGTATTAACTCTGATTGGAGCGAAAATTAAACTTTTTCTCCAATTGTCAAAGGACACTTTTCTCTTTTACAAACGTTGCGGCATTGGAGTTTCATTTTAAATTTTGTTTCCGCAATGCGATTGGAGTTTTATTTCACTTTTTCAAAATTTAAAGTTAGTAGCTACCTTCGATAGTTAAAAACCATTAGAGTAAGTTGTAAGATATCAAATTTCATCGGAGTTAAGAGTGAAATTTTCTCTTCGATGAAAGTGAAACATTTTCGAAGATAATTTTTAAAAGGATTTTCTTTGAAATTTTGACTTAGAGGTTTATTGAGTTTTCATAAAGTAAAACTATAGATAATACCAAAAACTTATTTTTGAATGAATTTTCATGAGAATTGAAAATAAATATGAATTTTATAAAGGAAAAACAAAAAATAAGAAATAAGAAGAAAGAAAAGTGGTACCAAAATGTTTCCGAATTTTTAAGATGTATTAAAGTATGTACATAGTACATTTTGAAAGTGAGAATAGAGGTGTTGAACTCTCAAACTCATGGAATCAATCAAATAGGAGTTATTAATGAATACCCACTATCGAAGTTGAGGGAAATTTCCATTGATGACTACAAACCCTAAGGTACTATATGGTCTCTAAATCTCTTTCCTAGAATACATGAGTTGGAATTGATAAGAAGAGATCTAATGGAAGAATGGAATGAGGGAATCTGTCATCATCCAACATAATATTAAATTGGAATATGATTTGTGTTGAAAGGGGGACTTATACAATAGGTAGAGAGAACATACCACCATGTATGACTTTTTCATGCACCAGATGAAAATAGTGGATGAAAATATCCCTCAAATCAGTGACCAATGATAAAAAATTATGGAAAAGAGGTGAGGAAATCCACCAATGATGAAAACGGAATACAAGGTACAACATGAATCATATTATGTGAAGAAAGTTCTTACCATCAAACATAGGGGAAACCACTTTTTCAATGACCAATGATGTCACGTCATCTGTCGAGCATAATGATAAACTACCAATAATTAAAGTAAGTAGCTTGGTATTTCCATCTCTAAACATATATCCAAAATAAATGTGTCATAGTCAATTGGAGAAGACATACCAATGGTAAGGAAATGGGCATGAGATAAAAGCATTGGACATGATACAAAACTAAGACAACTTGAAACAAGGAAAGAAAACATTGGACAGGAAAAACTGTATGAGGAATGGAAAACACAAGGATAACAATTCCCTTGAACATAAGCACAACATACTGAATGACTAGGGTAGCAAAGAAGATGAAATATATCAATGATACACCACATGAGGCATTAGATATACTCCATAAGGATTGGAAAAGTAAGCAATCGAAGAAATATAAATTTTGAATCATGGAGCATTTGTCCAAGGAGAAAGGTAATGATAAGTAATGGTTCTTTGAACACATTAAGAAAACCTTTATTTGGATAGCCCCACCAAGTCTTTACACCCCTATACATCCTTGTTGTTGTTGGTTTGACCTCGAAACCCTTGTTTCCAACCCTCTTTTCTGATCACCAACTTATCTTTCCAATATTTTCCCCTCATATCCTCTTTGGGCTCATGGTTGATTTGAAGTCAATACCATCTTGTATATCAAGAGAAAGGGTGGAGGAAATTGAGATATCTCTCAACAAAGAAGTGTCACGTAGGTTAGGTATAAATTTGTAACCACCTTAACTACTGAATACAAATAGAAACTCTTTCCTTCGAAATATGTTGTGTTTGTAATGTTTTGATTGCAATCTCTTCACATGTATTTCTTAGAATACTAGTTGTTGAGGTTTTATTGATATATTTCATTAGACTAACATGTAGTTATTAGTATAATTGCCTCTCTGTATAGTCTTACAAATTTAAGGCTCTTGCAGGTTGTAGAGGATCTTTTGGAGAGGAGCAAAGAAACTATGACAATTGGGAACAACATCAACCATAGGACTCTAGGTGAGTCAACCTTTCTCCTCTGCCCAATAGTTAGTTATTTTCTTTGAAATAGGTTATTATATCTTTGTTGCATGTTTTGGTTGTGATTTTATTTATATATGATCATTGGTACGCTGAAATACAACCCACTACTATAGGGGATTTTCCTTGAAAGCAGAACATGTGAACCATAATAGGAAACTTTCACCAAAATGGGCCTTTTTATGAGTTTTTGTATTTTTTTGTTTGATTGAAGTGTTTTTATTTTGTTTCAGACTATTATTTAGACTTAGATTGATAGCTTATAATCTTTTGAGTATTTTTTGAGTTTCACTTGTGCCTTTGTGTTTCCTTTTGCTATCTCTTTTTGAGGTTTCTATGTATATATGCGTTGTGATAGTTATCAAAGACGTGTAAATATACACTCCCAACTAGTATAGATAATTGTTTGTATGTGGGTTTTTGTTGGAACAGGGGAAGACCTAGGGTTCAACGCTTCAACAACGCACCAACAAAACCCTAACTACCGTACCTTTCGACAACACCTTTGAAGTAGATGAAGTCTCACCCAATGTAACACCCTGTTTCCCCCAATTTGTAATTAATCATAAAATAGGAATTACCATGCTAATGCATGAGGACAATGTAAATGTATTATTGTTTGAGTTGCCAATAACTGACTGTGG
>SNQJ01S0098549.1:7585-34677 GCA_010110895.2 Picea sitchensis | reverse complement strand
CATAAAACTTGAAGCAAGAATGAGAGAGAAATAGAACAAGATCACCTCAATAGTAGCAAGAAGCAACGAGAATACTCTATGTTTCTTCAAAATCCTCCAAAGTCTTTCTATTACTCAAGAGGAGAGTGTTGTAGCAACAAGTTGCTCCAACACTCTCAAGAGCAAAATGGAAAGGAGGCACAATGAACCAAGAGAGAGAGAGATGAGGGAAAAATCAAGTAGCATAACAATAGCTCAAGATATGGTGTGGAAATGAGTGAGGGGAGGCTCTATTTATACTTGGAAAGGAAAAGCTACCCCTCTTGGATGAGTTACAAGTGTCACACATCAAAGAAAAGTCACTTTTAGGGTTTTGGTAAGTTAGGGTTTTGGCATGGATGGATGAGGTGGAAATGAGTTGGAGTGAGTTGGCAAAGCTTTGATAAGTGAAATGATGAGTTGTAGGGTCTAGGGAGGCACACCAAGGGATATAATAAGTCCCCCATTAATTATTTTATTATTTTTTAACTTTTTGGAGACTTTGTAGAAGGAAGGCACACCACTCTAGGAAAAGTGGTGTTTTTGCTTAATGGCTAGGTGAGGGGGTGATGTGAGGGTTGGAAAAGATTAATAAACGTTAGGAAAAATCTATCTCAGACTTTTCCAATTAATAACCTGAGGATAAAAAAACCTCAATGAAAGGAACTCCCCTAATGAAAAAATCCCAAGGTAACTGACCTAAATATGACCCATGCAGACATATTACATTATTAACCCACGCAAGGGTGTGGAAATTCCGTTTACAAAAAGAAGTGTTGGAGGCATAAATTGTCCAGTAGAACCAAACTGTCTTCGACATATTAGCATCTGTTGATGCATCTCTTCATGGCACATGGAGTTGACCCCCTAGTTGGATAGGTGGTCAACATAGACAACCAAGCAATGATATCTTAAAAATATGAAGCACTTCAAATCAATAAGATATATTTTTGCACTCAAACACCACAAAATTTTCTTAACAAGCAAGTTTTAATCTCAGAATTCTCCACAAAAGTCACTAAGCAATAGACCATAGACTTGCTTAAAACATACATCAAATTAATGGGCTGTTATGTAAGACAAGAAATCAGAACTCTTAACTTCTCAAATTTAGCCAATCAAATTAGATATCCTTTGCAACAAACTAGAGATAAAGATGCAATTTAATCCCAATGTCTAAAAGGTGATTTTAAAAAAAAATTAGGGCACTTTTTAACACTTAACCAGAGCTGAAATGTAATTTGCAGTAGTGGTTAAACATAGATATCGGATCTGAAATGTCAAGTCAATCACCTCGAAGCATACCCAAAACATTCAAGAGGAAAGCCCACAAATACTTAGCAATTTCTTCAACAAAGAGAGTATGATTTTAGAAGGTTTTGGAGCACTTTAAGAAGTATAACCAGATATGAAATATGAATTTGCAGAAGTCAAATCAGATTTAAAACCACTTAAAAATCCACTAGAAAGATTTAGAAACTAGCTAAGACACCCTAAGAATACTACCCAAGTGTTAGAAAGAAAGACTAGCTAAAACCAAGGCCTAAAACTCACTCAAATGCAAGTTGTCCTAACTATTAATTTTCTGCATAAAAAGCTCTAATAGCGGTATCTTTTAACCATGTCCCTACAAAAATTGGATCACTCAAAATGCAAACTAACTATCTAGAATATTAGATCTAAGCATGGCCTACAAAACCCGTGTTACTTTCCTAAAACTAGTTAGAAAATTGCCAAAACTAGAGACCTAGGGTTAGAAGAATAAAAGAGGAGAAAAGTGATAATGAGGGTTTAGAAAATGGGGAGGCTAGAGGCCCCCCAAAAATAGCCCCAAGGGCAAGGTGCCTATCCCTAAGGGTGTGAGTGTAGCTATGAAGTCAAATTCTCATTTGGTTGTTGTTTCATGTTTCCCAATGCAAATCTTTCCCTTCTCCAATGTAGATTACTGTCTTCTAGTGGGTGAGGGAGTCAAAGAGCTTGAGGATGAGCTAGAAGAATGTTGAAATTGATCTCTCTTGTAGGTTGTAGCTTGTCACTATCTTGCAAGAGGGTTGGAAACAAATCGTCTATCCCACAAGAACTTTCAAAAGATAGATATAACCTGCAAGAGGGTTGTTATTTTTATCTAGTCCCTAATGCAAGAAAAATATCTAAGAGATAATATTCAAGAGATGCAGTTTATTAGCTATCTCTTGAGAAAAATCTCCTTAGATCCAAACAAATAATACCCAAGAAACTTAGAAAATGAAATAGATCTCACCAAGATTTTATCGAGTAGATAACATGAGCAATAAAAAAAAAATCCACAAAGATAGATCCACCACAAGGAATGTTTCTAAGCATTAACCATAAGATCCTCCAAGCAAGGCGCGTCACATCCAAACACCAAGAAGAAATCCATGGCACACAATTGGAACAAGAGCATAATAGTATTGAGAGGTATCCCTAAAAAGGGGTCCTTCATCAAACCTCAAGTGATGGATTTATAATCCTCCACTTACTTGGATTTGTCCACAAATCAACCAACTTTAGGGTTTTTCCTAAGAATATTCAAGTTTTTTCCACTTATTAATCTCTTCTAGAGATTTCTTAAAAAATTAAAAATAAAATCCCTTTTAAAATTATTTAATCCTCCTAGGGATTATCCATAATAAATATCCCAATTTAAATAAAATCCCACAATGATTAATTTATCAATTTATTCCCTTTCAAAAATGATTTGACCTCTTTGACCATGCAATTTGGTAAAAAAGGGGATTTTTTATACTAAATTTAAAATAAATATGGAAAATAAATTCCCATATTGCATCTTTGACCAAGCAAGAGGGCCCAACGATTTCTCCTTGAAGTGTGCCAACATCCTTTAACCGAGGAAAGAGTCTATCGATCCATTAGATTCCTCCATGAAGCAAGGGATTATCCTCACTAAGTCCCACGATCTGGGAAAATGTTCATTTGGTGATGTGCAGTGAGCCTCCCAAGGTTATTTGAATAGTCAAATAATTAATTTTCTTCTTCAATTAATTGCAACAATCCTCCTTCTAGTGGAAAAATAAATCCCAAGGTCAAATCAATCATGATGATATACACAATAATTTCCCGGGAGATGATGAATAGCATCAAATTCCTTCTAAAAGGCTTCCAAGTGGCTTATATATCATAAAAATGCTTGACCAAATCATCACCCAACCTTCTCAATCCCAAAATCATCCAACGATCTCCAGGAACAGGTCAAACAAGGGTGAAGTCACCCTAGGGTATGCAACGATTTGCCTTAAAATTCATCTAATTGAATTGGGAACTGGGTCGAGTCATTCAAAAGTGATGATGATGTTGCTTGTGAAATATATTGGGCATCCATCAAATGAAAATGTGTCGATCAATTGAGGGTTAGCTAACCCTAGTGATGCCCGACAACAACTAGAATAATAATTCCTGGATCATCTGAATAGCATGACACTTGGCCAAAGACTACAAGATAAATTAAAACATGTATGTCTACAAGGAAACAAGACACGCCAGCATGATAAGATAATCAACGCAATATAAAAGTCATCTAAACCAGACCATGCAGCCCCATATTTATATTTCGTCAAAGGCTCAAGAAGGTTATACAACTTATTAAGTCAAGGTATAAAATGCTATCACAGACTCAGAGAGACCAGAATAACACCTAAGTATTAAAAATATTTCCCAAAGATTGTTTCTTCACTTTCATGTAATGATTATGAGATGGTCATGGGGTTAGACTTCAAGGTTTGGCAACTGACATACAAGGGACCATAGTATCTCATTCATGGGTTCCTTTGATGAGGGTAGACTACACACTTGGTTCCTGTTATTTGCGAGATGATACCTTCCAAGCCCTTTATTTTCCTTTTACCATGTCTAGTCATGGGAGATAACCAAGTGATTTATATGAATATTAGATAGTCATTGATTTATATGAAGTACTGACCAAGTGAACAAGCTTGCATATATCAGTTTCATGTTGCTTTGTCTCAGGCAGGTGCATCTCTCTTTTTTGGTTATATTTTATTATTGGCTGTTAGCCGGACTATCTGCTCGGTGGTGGCTTGTGAGGGGGGAAACTTATCCTTGTCTTATAATCCTTTGCCTTCTCAAAACCCCAGGTCACTGGGGACGTCTCCCCTGGGCCTTACCACCCTAAATAGAAAGAACCATCCCATTGAGGTGACATTGGGTGGGATTGGTTCCAGTTACGCCAGTTTGCCTCTCCAATCTCTAGCCTTTTATCCTTGCTACAAACCGTGCGTTAACATTTTGGCGCCGTTGCCGGGGAACACTGAGTCAATTCTCCTCAAGACGACACTTTCGATAAGCCTTGCCTCAGAAGCCTTATCTTACAAGCTTACCTGGCGACTCCACTTAGGGTGTTTTCCCTTATCATTTGATAGTCTCAGGCGAATTATCTGACAACTCCACTGACATTTTCTAGGGTGCCACCTTACTCTCAAATCTGTGATATTTCCAAGTTATGGGATCATGGCACACTGGGAACAAATGTATCCGACTATTGATTTCAAAAGTTTTCAAGGATACCCAAATTACTTTGATACAAAATGGCTAAACAAATCTCCAAGATTTTGTGGTCTCCCAACTCCTCACATCGTAAATTTTTTGGACTATATGAGCAAGACAGAATTGGGAGGAGAGGATGCTCTTATAAAATTAGTCATACTGACTCTGCCATCCTACTTGCAAGATTGACTTAAGAGTTGTTGCAAAGATAGGGGTATATCATCTTTCATACACCTCATCAGTAGGTTTATTGACTTTACCAAACCACGTTGCCAAACGTATGAAGATGCCCTTCATAATCTCACAATAGATTTGGAAGATGGAGGATTAACTACTGAGATTATAGCAGATCTCATAAATGCATATCATATTTAACATCAAGAACCCTCTGATGTGAAAGAATAGATTTATGAAGAACCTTGCCAGCCCCTTGAAGAGGAGCAAGATTTCTCCCATGATTCAACAGAATGCAGCGAAGATATAACTAGAGACGTGATTTATGAGGATGAAGCACCAGTAACCGCTCCTCAATCTGATGAAGCTCTCCAAGATCCTATCCCTCCTGCACAAGATGAAGGGAATGAGGTAAGTCATTTTCCTTTCTAGTTTTTTGATGATACCTTGTTCTATGATTCAGAGAGTGAAGAAGAAATGGAACCCTTGGACAAGCTAGATCCTCTATATCTCAAGAGTGAAGATGTAGAGGCAAATCTTCCACTTGATGAAGTTATTCAAATACTTGAAGCTCTTGCACAGGAAGGATTAAGCAAGGTGAGTTATTTCCCCTTCCAGATTTTTAATGATTCTTTATCTTATGATGCAGAGAGTAGAGAAGTGTTGGATGTTTTGAATACTCCATGTTATGATACTGATACTGACATAATTGATATTGACGAATTCATACATGTTGGAAGACATAAATGGAATGTTCTCGTTTCTGATATCACCCCATTTACGACATTGAGAATCATTCCCAATTGTTTCCTTCACAGTTACCACAACAAATTACTTTTGATTTTGAGCAGTGGCAACAAGGGGATGATGTATTCACTGATGCTCCCCAAACACCCAAGGGTGACCTAGCCCCTTGTCTTTCTGATATTTTTCAGTCATACCTTGAAGCTTTTGATGAGTAGTCCCCTGAGCATTTGGATTCTTTCCATGAAAAATATTACCAACCACCGTTATGCTCAGGTCTTGATAGGAGTGAGGGCATTGTGTACCTCAAGGACTCTCGTGACAGTTTTTTCCAGCCACCTCCCATTATTTTACTTTGTTGTGTCTCTAGAGGTGTAGCTGGGAAACATGTATTTTATATTGAGTTTCCTAAGGGGGGAGCCCTAGAATCAAAGGGTTGGTTGAATACTGAAAGTTTGAGTCTGTCATCTCAGTTTTTCAACTTTCCCTTGAGAATTTGCCAGTCGTCTACTACATCCTTGTCAATCCCCTCCCAGGCTTCAAAGTATGAGGACGTCCTAGGTAGCCAGTTTGCAGAGCTTTTGAGCCAGTATTCTGAACCGTGGACTTTTCATGACTCCTTCCTGAAGTGGATTGAGTGCTTTCCTCAGAAGTTGACTGGACATGACTTTTTCCCTCCCACTCGCCTCCATAAGCTAGACCTTATAGCTTCCATAGATACAATGCATTTTCTAACTCATGGTGTTGTTGTGCTTAACTTATCACTATTCTGGCTTATGATGAAGCACAAAGGCAAGTATCGTGGGACATTGTTGGATTGGCTTTACTAGTTTTTTTACTACACCCAACATCTAGCCAACAGGTAAGTACAGGTAAGTAGGCATTTTTTCATTCGTGTATTATACCATTTGCATTACATGTTAGTTTGCTTTCACATTCACACTATTTATTTCTTTATTTCAGTCTTATATATTTTATGTATGTTGGGGTGGCATTACCACCCCAAATGGTCACTGATGTTGCTATTGAGATCAAGAAGGTAAACAGGTTATGCCAGAGATGCTGAGGTTCTCATGCGCTCTACGATGAGCACATGTCCCCGAGTTGGAGCCAGAGGTTATCCCCACTTTTAGGGATACCTAGGAGATCATGTCTCGAGGCCCACAGGTCCTAGACATGGAGTACTGAGAGCCGGATCGACTTTACCATGGCCCTGGAGGGCTCACCTTTTCTTCATTTCAGCGCCTCTATCTTATCAGTAGCAGCAACATCCATCACCATCGACTTTGTCTTGTGTCAGAGATGGTTCTTGCTCCATGAGGTAATAAGTCCGGGTATCATGGTATATGTCACTTTGATCATCAAAACCCTTGAATATGTGCATTTGATTCCTTTTTTTCTAACAAATGCTTGGATCTTATGCTTTCCCACTTGACCATGTCTGGGGGGGTTGACAGGATGCCCTAATAAGCCTGTGCCCATAGGTTTTGGTTTTCCATTGGGGAGGGTTTCTGAAAAGCCATCGGCCGCTCCCATCATGACACCACCTTTTCATCTTGCTTCCCACCCATCATCCCTTGCACTTGTCCGGGAAATGGGTTGACCTATTTACAGGATTGCACCTTACCTCATGGGAAGAAGGGGCTAAAGGCCCAGAAGGTAAAAGCAAGCTGGCAAAAGATAAAATCCTAAGAATAAAACCTCGAGATGCTTCGCCCAGGGATCCCAGAGAAAGTAATAAAAGGATTCTCAGCAAGAAACAAGAGGGACCCGTAAAAATAAAAATAACAAGACCTAGTCAGAGGATAGGGGATCTCATCACGAGCCATCCTATTAGGTCCATGGGTACCTAGCAGTATGACATTACCACCATCTGGTTACCATTCCAGGGTAGTGACTCTTGGTTGCATGGCGAAGGGAAAGGGGGTCTCATCACGAGCTAGCTTTCTCATTTCTATAAAAGTACTTATGGGCTATGTCACAGGGTTCGCCGAACCTAAACCTTGGGGTTCGGAATTCGCCGAACCTCAAAAATTCGCTGAAGTTCGTTCAGGTTCGTTCAGGTTCGGTTACAGGTTCGCGAAGGTTCGGTTACGATTTATCTCTGTTTTTTGTCTTTTCAATCGCAAGGGTTATCTCTGCGTCGGTTTACCCCTGCATTTCGTGCCAAGTGAAGAAAAAGAGAATGTTTTTTCTCTGCATGAATAAACCCTGCGATCTACGTTTCAAATAATTGCGCCTAGCGCCCCATGAACCAAATCCAAGATTATAAAAACCCTGTGGCGATTTGGGTTAAGGGTTTAAAATCACAGGCAAGTTAATTGTGGGCTGGTTGGGTTATGGTTTTAAAAAATCACAGACAAGTTACGGGTTTATACATTTAACGGGTTAATGAAGTTACGGGTTATATATAATATTATATATAGTAGTAGTATATTTTTAAGGGGTTATACTATATATTACGGGCTATATATATTATATTACATTATGGGTTAATATATGATATAATATATAACCTGAAATTTTATTAAGATAACATATATAACATTAATTATAAATACATATAAATTATATATATATAAATATATTTTGGGCATAATGGCGAACCTAAATCCGAACCTTATTAGAAAATTGAACTTAGAATCCGAACCTAATCCTTAGGGCAGAACTCAAACCCGAGCCCAGGTGTGACTTAGCTTATGGAGTAGCAGCTTCCTGCGGTCTACGCCGAGCGGTGTCCACGATTAGCCTCTTGAAGAAAAGCAATAAGAATAAAGAATAAAAGAATAAAGGCATGGGCTTGAAAAGATTTGCATCGGGGCGGAGTCACCCGGTCGCCTTCTACAAAGGCACCCGCGGGTAAAACCTTTCATCCCTCTGCTCCCATTGCACCCCTTGCGGGGACATCCCTTGACCACCTCCGCGCATGGCGATAAGCTCTCTTCGAATTTTCCTTTTCTAGTGAAAAGCCAGCCCGATGGGGCCATGCTGTCATTTTCCCCAAACTTGTATTGCGGGCTGTGTAATGTCTTTGAGATTTTTTTTTTTTTTTTTTTTTTTTTTTTAATTTTTTTTAAAAATATTGATGATGAGATGTAATTGACATTTCTATGATCCACAGCGACTTATGAGCCCGCGGAGGGCATAGTTGTTGATGTCTAGGATCATGCCTATGGGCGAGGTACCATTTGGGGCGGTACACATGGGGAGATGAATCCGTTCGAACCTCCATGGGGTTAAAGAGCCCATCGAGATGGATGTTGAGACCCATCAAAGGGCATAGACAGGACAAATATGGATCAGAGACTTTGCACCGGAGAAGAGGAGGATGTTCCATTAGAGGCACCCTGACAGAGCTTGGCTTAGGGGGGTTGTGCCCTCTCAGCCCCAGGTGTTGGCCTTGGAAGGCCTAGGATGTCACCCTTGATGACCATGATGTCATCCATCTTCATGGACATTTTTTGGAGGCAGATTGGGCAACAATTGCATGTGTGTGGCATGTTGGAGAGTCCCTTGGGGGGCTAACGTTTTTTCTCTAGGATGTTGCATTTTCCTTAGAAGGGATAGCGTCTCCCTCAAAGGGGCATGGTCTCTCTTTGTGATTAGGGTTTAATTTTTGGTCATTTGATGTAAAAAGCATGATATGATTTTTAGTATTTTACAGCCTTTGTCGACCTTTTCACTGACCTAAAATGTAAAATTAGGTCATGTTCTGATCTCACATTGAGAGTTTTCTCCCATTTTATCACATCATCTCTCACTCACTCATTGGTGAGTCTGAAATTACACTAGACTTGGGGTTCTTTGAAACGAAATTGTAGGGGTACTTGTTGAAGGAGGCATTTTGGATCTCTATTTGGCATTTTTGGCATATTTCTTGATGGAAGGTGTTACAACTAGGGTTTCCTATGATGTTTCTTGGTGAAATGTAAGTAAATTTCTGCAAAACTTCTTAATTGAATGGTTGTATTGTTATTTCTTGCATTTATTGTTATAAATTTGTTAGCAGAGAAGCGGTGGGGACAAGCACACATAGTGAGTCCTTGTCTCATGTCCCATCAAAGATTTTTGACCATTGTTTGAAGGAAAAGAGCTGGCCGTAGCTTCACCTCTTCTTTTCTCTTTATTTGCTAGCCGTTTTTACTTTCAAACTAAGAAGAAGAAGACGCATCAAAGCCTAGTTCTTCTACACTTTGATGGGTTGATTTTCTAGGGTTTGTTGGTGAATCCTTTTTGTATGTGCGTTGCCTTCAAACCCTCTTGTCTTGGTTTTATGCTATTTCTCAGCTAGCCGTCATTGCCATGGAGTTAAGGAAGGAGAGCAGGGCTGTTCCTATACCGGAGTGAGCCTCTCTCCCACAGGGTTTTGACTTTGAGGCCTTGCCCTAGCAACCCCTCAAAGCTTCACCTTCCAGTCCTTAGTAGGTACTATATTTTGATCCTTAGCTCTATTATTTGAGTCTACTTTTGACTCCCTTAACCCTAAGGTAATAATCTAAAGACCCTTTTGTCTTGAGTAAAACGATCTAAAACTCTCTCAAAACTTTTGAATTGAAAAATCCTAACCACTAACCCTAACCTTAAACTAACCTACTAACCCTCTTTGCTGCCATCATCTCTGGCTATAAATATCATTTTGTGCGGCTAACGTTTCTCTTAAAAGCAATTGAATGGTGGTTTGAGGCATTAATTGAATAAGTGTTGATTGTTACATTGAATGCCACATTTTCTTAGTATTTATTGAAGAAGTGACATTATATCGTGCTGTTACATGAACTGTTGACTTCATCAATATCTATTATCAAATTTCTTATAAGTATATCGGATAGTCATTGATTTATATGGAAATTACTAACCGAGTGAGCAAGCTTGCATATATCAATTTCTTGTTGCTTTGTCTGGTGAGGTGCATCTCTCTTTTTTGGTTATACTTTATTACTGGTTGTTAGCAAGAGACTATCTACTTTCGGTGGTGACTTGTGAGGGGTGAAACTTATTCTTGTCTTATAATCCTGCCTTCTCAAGAGCCAGTCAGGGGATATGCTCCCAGGCCCCTTTACCCCTAAACGCAAGGAACCATCCCATTGAGGTGACATTGGGGTGGGTTGGTTCCGACAGGTTGCCTCCTCCAATCTAGCCTTTTATCCTTGCGCACAAGCGTGCGTTAGCAGGGACTTACAAAGAATGTTTCTTTTTAATGAGTCGGTTGCTTGTGTCTATAACACCAAACAAGATGGGCAAGCCATAGCCCAAATTGTGGGACATGACATGAGATTCTGGAGTGGAGTAAGGGAGGTATGTACCATTAGTGAACCTTTGGTGAGGGGTTCCTTGATTGGTTGATGGTGAGAAGCCAGTAATGGGCTACTTGTATGAGGCCATGGATAGGGACAAGAAGCTATTCTGGGGTACAATGAGAGCGAGGGAGGAAGGAATAGAGAGATCTCATATATGGGGTGTGATTGATGGCGATGGAATAACACTCTCCATCGTTCCATTCATGCGGCGGAACACCACCTCAACCACGCATTAAACCATCTTGTGGATTTGGGTACGATGGTGAGGTCGATGGTTTCCTCCGATTGTGTTTAGAGGATGGTCTTGACTTAGGTTGGGCAAAGATTTCTAGTGAGAATGGGAGATATATAGGATGGCATCAGGGATGTTGGGCTATGTTAGCAGGCTGTCCAGATAGGACCACAAGGATGCGAGGTAAGCTTCAATTTCAAATTTGTTTATTCCTTGATGGAAATATATTATATTTGACATTTATTACTTGATAAATCCGAAATATAATTAGTTGTCTTCCTTTCATTTTATTCATTGTAGATGTCTGGTGGAAAAACTATGGTGGAAAGCTCCCAAAGTTGCGAAACTTTTAGTTAGTGCTTAGTCAAAGGTGTAGTTCTTCAAGGTGTAGAGCACAATTGGAGTGTCTTTGAAAGATACACTCCAAGAAGCGCAAGAGGTTAGAAATGTTAAAAATGCAACAATCAAAATTTAATTGTTTATATTTTTTTGGTTTTCAATTTTTTACGATTTAGTATTTACTATTTACCATCACTATATAACTCTCAATGTTCATACAAGTTAGGTACCCAGCGCCTTAATGACTTGGTATATGTCTACCACAACCTTAGATTGTAGTAAACAACTTGACAAAGAGCGACATAGAAGCCATTTGATTGGATAACATTGACACCACCGGTCAGTGGAGGGTGGAGATTCAGTAGCCTGAGATTTGACACCACCAGTCAGTGGAGGGTGGATATTCAGCAGCCTGGGATGGAGGAGGCCCCCGAGTGGTTGGAGGAGCATGCAGATGATTTGATGGAGGAGGGGACAACAGAGGAGGAGGAGGAGGACGAAGAGGACGATGCTCCACTTCCAATGGATACAGAGGTTGAGGAGGAGATTGGACTTCCAGTGGATCCAATGCCACCACCACCTCCACAGAGAGCCATACCTGGATTTGGACTTGGGTCAGTTGGGAATGGGAGGAGGCAACACATTTTTCCTTCCACATCGTCCCCATCACCTACCACCTCAGATGGAGCATCTGGAGCAGCTGGAGCTTCCACTCCAAGATCATCTAGAGTACCTCCACGACCACCTACTACTTCCAGAGGAAAATTGGTGCCCTTTACCCGTAAAAGGGCTAGAGAAGCAGCAACAACATGACATAGAGGGAATCAATGATTTGGATTCCTATGATCTATCATTTTCATTTTATCATGTACTATCTAGTATCTAGATGCCTCATGATGATTCATCTCATGAGATACATTTATTTTGATCAGTTGATGTGACTTTGTATCTACTATCATCCTATCAAGAACATGTCTCAGAATTTTCAGTTTAGTAACGATATGTGACCACTTGACATCTTATGCATCTTATTTATTGGTTGTATTTTCATATTTATGTAGCAAAGTGTTTATTTGATGTTTTTGTTTCTTTACAAGTTTAAAAAATTGAAAACAATGAGTTTTTTTGTATTTTTTTAAGGTCTTGCAACATTTTCCACCGATGTCGCCGAGAAGTTACATTCCGTACCCTAGCCGACACTTTGCCCGACACGACATATACATCATTGCTTTATATAACCTAAATAAATGGGTATGATAGGGATTGATTATATGGAAAGTGGTAATTATGATAGGGAACAATACGATGACGGATTTAAAACAAACCCCAGTAGTGCTTCATTTTCCCCAAGAGTAACCTAATCCCCCAAGAACCTAAGATAACAAGTCAAGTTATGATAGAGGAAGAAGTATAACCAATGAGCTAACGACTAGTAGTTAGAAGGGACTCTCTGAGACAAGCTTAAATGCCTTATATATTAAATTGATACTCACCATGATGACGGACTTACCAACTTCCAGCATGCTTCTCAAGGATGTCTGACAGGCCCGACCAAATGTCATGGGTGTCCTATGTTGATCATTCCACTAAGTGATGCTCACACTATGAAGGAGAATCAGGAGTTCAAATTTTCACGTACATGCACACCTTCCAGCTTTCCATGTCTTCAGCATGGGCCCCTCTAGATGTTCTTTCTAAAATAGTTATCCACCAGTGGGGGAATAACACACCCCTTTTTCTAGGTGGCACATTCTTGAGTGGGAAACCCACATCTTGAGAGGTGGCGTCCCTCCCTACCTCATCACTCTCACATTTGGTGAGTTCTAGGAGTGTGGGGAGAGGTGGAAACCATCTCCCTCACACCTGGCTCCCTCTCTCTCACAAGTGGTGCACCCTCCTCTCCACTTGGTGCATCCTCCTCCTCTTGGATATCTTCCCCTCTTGCTATAAAACCAAGAACTCACCTCATTTATAAGCTAGTTGGAGCTTGGGTGATTTTTCTTGTTGATGATATTGTAATCTCTCTTTCTCATTGGAATAAAAAGGCTTTGGAGGCTACTACATGGTGTAAAGTAATCTTGTGTGGATCATCTATGTTCAATTTTATTTGAGGTATATGCTTTCTTGTGGATTTTTTGCTCTTCTTGTTAAATATTAGCCTTGGAAGGGGAGCTATCACCCAATAGGATAGAAATAGAAAATATTTCTTGCCTAATATTTCTATTGATTCATGTATGTTAGATAGTTTGAATTGCATGCTTATTTAGCTTAATATCCATGCTTTCATGCTCCTATATTATATGACACCATTTCATTTAACCCTTTTTCAAGAATTTTTAAGTTGTGCAGGATATCTCATTTGAAGGATACATTGAGCTAGCTTGAATCTTCCTCATTCTTCAAACTTGTGGTGAACAACATAGTCCCTTAGTTTTCCACCAAAGGAAGGAACCCCATTGCCCAAGGCTTTTCAAGGGATCAAGAAATTCTACTCTCTCTTTCTCTCGTAAATTCTAAATTTATTTGGTTACTTAAATATACATTCTAGATGTACCAATTTTCAAGTTAAATACATAAGTATATCATATTTGTAGAAGTATTTGTTTAGATCTTAGCTTAGTTTCAATTTATTCATCTTTTAGAGCAAGATCTAGCAATAGGAAAGTCTATTTTGCAAGTTAAAACTTAGTTAAATATAAAGGCTATAAAAGAGATCTTTGGTTTCATGCTTAAGATTTCATATCTATCAAGTTCTTAGTTTAGTGCTTTAAATTTTCTGCTCTTTAAAATAATTCAAAGACCCTAAGGAAATAAGCTTTCTAGCTTGTTTTCCTTAGTTCCTTTTGCTCATTTTTCATAGATTTTAACTTAGAAATTTTGGGGTTTGTCTACTAATAATCAAAGAAAATTTTAAAAAAAATTTGGCCATCTTTGGCATTGTTTTGGTTTTTGTTTTGTGAATGTCATTGAATAAACAAGGGGATATTCTACCAAAATTTGGCGGATTAGGAGCATTTGGGACTTCCAAAAGCACCTTTTACCTTCCTAAACCATTTTGTAAACTTGTAAACCTATTTGATACATCATTAAAGGATCCAAAATCTCATTAAAAATATATCATTGTAATCGAGGCAATAAAAGAGTGGGATACACTGTGCCCCATTTGCGTTTCACCCCATGGGGGTGGTGTCTTGTGGCGTGATTGCGTATTTTTCTTTAGTATTTCATTTCATTTTATTTTCATCATTTAATAAGCATAAAACACAACAAAAACAATCACATAGATTAAATTTCATTTTGGAAAGTAATTCTTAATTGCTAGATTAGATTTCCCTTTCTGCAATTTTAGTTTTTGAGCAAATAAACCAATCCCCTCAACTCCTCTTCAAAGAAGTTGGTCAGTGAGGACGTTAGTAATTAGAAAAACCTTTATTTTCAGTATTTTATTTTGTTTAAAATAAACATTTCCCCTCATCTCCTGGTGTATGTTCCTGGCCTTCAATTGAAAGCTAGTCTCAATCTTTTGGAAGTAAGTTTCACGCAGAACCGGGATGGTGAATGTGGAGTAGTCTAATAGGAAAATCTTGAAAGTTACTATTGCTTGGTTTAGAAAACCTCCTAGAGGGAGTGTGTGAAGTTTCATGGACTACCTCAGGCTTGTTCCCCTCCGTGTTGGACCACTGGCACCTCTAGTGGGCTTGTTGGTGAAACCATTGGGTTTCGGCAAATTCTCTGCAAATTTCTATACTAAAGGGATAGTCTCTTGAGAGGCCAATTCTAGTGTAAATTTTCTTTCTTGAAATCAAGTTTTCACTAAAATAAATCCATATTAATCAAACTCTAAAAGCAATCTCCACAGGGTACTCTACAATTTCACAACATAACACACGATCTCATCAATTGGCACTGGTCTCATTCCTATATTTTAAGAAGACATTTTCTTCAAGTATTTACTTTTGCAAATCATTATTTTATCTTGATGTACCTATTTGGTTTATGGTTATTTTACTTGCAAGCACCTGTATCCTTTGAATACATTTTTATGCAAGTGCTTCCTTAATTGAATATATATCTTCATAAGCTATTATTTTGTGAATGAATGATATATGCTGCTAGTATAGAGTTTCTTTTGTTCCTTAATTGAATATCTATCTCCATAAGCTATTTTTTTGTAGTTTCTTTTGTTGCAATAAAATCCTAGATGTATTTCTTGTACTTTGATTAGTTTCAAGCCTTAGTATATTTTGTTATATACTACTCCCCTTGGCTTCTCTACGAGTTGGCCTAGACAGAGGAGTCGAGGATCAGGTGATAGAACCTTGACTCGAGACATTCCCCCAACGACACACCAAGTGGATTGAGGATTTCTTCGACGTCACCCAGGTGTGTATAAAGGCGACAACAGTTCCCCTTTAATTAATTCTTTGGAGTACATTTGTATTGGGTAAAACGTTGGCTAGAACAATTTCTCCAAGCAGTTCGCTAGAAATTCTTTGTTCTATCCAAATCACGAGGTATTCCTTTCGTCCTCAAGACCATAGGCATTGATGTCACCTACGACCATACATTTTTATGATTTGTCAATTTTTTGGGAAAAATAAAGTGTTGTGATTGCACACAAAGGATGTCATTCAATTGGCATTGCTACAAATCTAGAGTGTTGTGTAAGCATGTGCAAATAGTAGAGTCAATTTCATGTTGGAAAGCAATTGATGTCAATAGAAGAAGGCAATCCACACTTCCTTTCGTTGATTTGTAGTGTGATGACATAATAATTGTCGTTTTCTTGTAATTGGACACAGAAATCACTATTGAATGTGTGATGGGTGTTTACCACCTATTTCGACTAGGGGGTCAACTCCATTTTCCGTGAATCTATGTATCTGATGGTGCAACAAAGTTGAAGACTTTCTGGTTCTACAAGGCAATTTTTTCCCTCGACACGTCTTTTTGTAATTGGAATGTCCACTCCCCTACGTGGGATAATAATGTAATGGGTCAGCATGGATCATATTTTAGGTTGTTTTCCTAGGAATTTATCATTAGGGAAGTCCTTTCATCGAGTGTTTTTTATCCTCTGGTAATTTTTAATTACCCTTGAGTTTTTCACTCACGATAATCCTCCAAAGTGGTGAAAGGAGTTCTAATGATCGATCCCAATGGGTGACTAGGGTCTAGGAATATTGTAAATGACCATGCTAGACATCTCATAAATTCTTGCGGAATTCCGTCGATTCTACGTATTTTTTTTTAATTTTTTAAAATTACCCAGTTGATGGTAATTTTAATTAAATTTGATGTAAAAATGTAAAAACTGGGTCCTAGGGGATTTTGATAGGGGTGTGAGTACTCAAAAGAAATTAAAAGAGACCCCCTACACCCTTGGACCAAGTTTCATCTCAATTGGACAAGTTTTTCTAGGTCATTGTCCATGAGGACTCCAAGTCTATCTTGAGTCAGCAATTTAATTGTTTTAATTTGGCTAAGTAAAAATGGAAAAAATTGTAAAAAGGGAAATAAGACATGAGCGATAGTGAGAAAGGTTTCCTAACCATTTTCCTAAGTTAGAAAAGCAATTTTCCAACTTAATCACACCCCCATTTGTTATCCACAACCTCAAGTCATCATCTCCCTAAGGAAAGTGCACCCCCCGTTGCTCAACTACATGTCTAAACTCAAAAATTAAAGGGAGTTAACCCTCCTAACCCTAAGTGCACCCTCCTTAGTGCCTAAACTCATTATTGGGCGAGTGAAAAGGTGTTTCCCCCCTCTCTACCCTCAACCCTCAAACCCTAGCCATACCAAAACCCTAAAAGTGTGCCCCTCCTTGAGATGATCATCTCTCTTGTTTGAGTGACACTTTGATCCGAAAAGATCTTTTAAACGACAATAGTTGAATTATTTTGCATGAGTTAAATTGTCATTTAGGAAACTAATGAAAGAGGAAGAATTAAAGAGGAAACATAGCAGCCATAGGATAATATACATATCTAAACATAAGCATGAAGAACAAAAAAACCATAAAACACCAAAGTAATAACGGAGTTCATCAATCTCGCCTATGTCTTCGGGCCTTTGTCTCAGTGGGTGAGGCTTTCTTAATTTTGTTTGAAGCTTTAAATGTACATCATAAAAGTTCCAATGGATTACAACAATGATCTAGTCGTGTTCTACCAGATCTCAAGAACCCAACAAAATTGACAGCACTGAAATTGGATGAACGAAGCTCCCAGAAATGGCCCGCAAAGGTGTGCTCCTCAATATCTTCCCTTTGTAACAATGGCTTTGCCTCAAAAATTCAACATCATTTTTCTATTCTAAATCTCCCTCCATGGCTTCAAGAGCCTTTGGTTTATATAGGCCTGAAGTGGGTAACAATCTCCCAACTTATCCCCAAGATCTGGACTCAAAAAGGGCCCAAGATCCCTCAAAAATGGAATAAATCTTGAAAAACTGGCTAAAATCCTTTAAAAATCATTAACATATAGTATAAAACCCACTTATTGGCGAAAATCAAGGGTGCAAGCCCTTTTTTGTGAACCCCTAGTCATCTAGGCGCCTCCATGTGGCCCTAGTCTGGCGTTGATTCGCTAGCCCCTCTGTTCTTGGCTCCTAGACATAAGGTGGTGGTTATGTGGCCACGGGCCAAACCTTCCACGCGCAAGCAGTGATAATATTATCCCCCCGACGGTGTAGCCCATGGTTATGCCCCCTGGTCAGCGGGCTAGCCTGATCGACTGAGGCTAACCCCTTATCTCTCGCGCCAAGTGTCAACAGAGGGTCATATGGTGGTCCTATTACCACACGCCAGGCTTAAACTACGAATCGGGCCAAACATTCGTGCCACAGTTATATAGAGTAGCATATGGTCATATAGTATAGGTCCTATGGAGTGTTGCGTCGGGTTGGAGCCTAGCCCCAGTCCTTTACTCGGTTATCTGAACCATAGTTTTAATCAATGTTTCCAAAAGCGGGAGCGTCGAAAGCGTCATTTTCCAAAAATTCTCGGAAGCGAAGTGTCCGAGAAGCGTCTGTTATATATATATATAATTTTTTATATATATTGCATTTATATTCAAAAAACATATGTAGAAAGACAAATTAGCTGCAGAATATATGAAAACATGCATATTTGTACATCAATATAGATATAAATGGCATCCATACTACATAGTTCATCAATGATTAATCATTAGAGCATCAACCATCTAGATTCTAGATTCTAGCAATTGTAGAAAGTAGACCATAAACTTATGAAATGAAATCATATATACAAAACTGTCAACAATAACATGAGTCATGACCAAATAGTTATATTTACAAAATAGGACATCTACACCGAAGTTACAATGAAGACCGAAAGGTACAAAACAATAAAATTTAAAGTTTAAAGATTAAACTGAAGTCTCAGCTAGTTTCCAAATACTATGTATCTATCATCTATATACTATGACATATAAAGTAATGAAAAAGGGGAATCATCAAATTGTAAACAACTATCAGGTCCTCGTTCCACCATCGCAGGTACTGCATGGGCCTCCACGTGGTGGTAGTGCAAAAGTAGATGCAGACGGCTGCGGTGGAGCTGAAGATGAAGCCCCTACTGTTGTAGCTGGAATCCTGGACATGGGGACCCTAGCACTAGATGGGGGTGGCATCTCAACATGATCATCATCGTCTAAAAGAACAACCTCCAATTGCTCTAAAAGCAATACTCCATCCTCCAAATTATCCTCCTCCAGATTGTTGTCCCAATGCCTCAAGTTTTGATCCATATGTGCCTCCTCACAGTAATGGGACAACAATCGCAAGTTGTAATGAACATAGACCAAGCTCTCTTCCCGACTTACATTTAACTTTTTCCTTTTAACGCTATGGATGAAACTGTAGGTCCTCCAACACCTCTTTGCAGAAGAAGTGTTCACCACCTATGAAAGCACCCGTGTTTCCAAATGTTGTAGCTGTGGGGCAGTACCACCATGCATGTTCCACCACTCAAGAGAACTCAGATTCCCTCGATGTCTAATTGCATGGTTGGTCCCAAAGGCACCATTTCTAAGGATGTAATAGCTCAATTGTCTCCTTATGTTGTCACACTCCTACTCGCTCGAGATGAGTTTATCTAATGCTTTCATGTAACCTGCTTGAACCTCTAGATCTTGGTATGGTCTTTTCTCGGTCCCACCACCAGGTGTTGGTGATGAAAGCCATGATACATGATATTATTTAGGTGTTAGCACATATGCTAAGGCATGTAGTGGAATATTTAGCATTTTCCACCGTTTTTCCACCTCTACACGAATATGGTTATAGAGGTTGACATCTATAGGCTCAACAATGTCTTTAATCTACCCTAGCATGCTATCCATTTGCTCATACACCTCCCCAATGATTGGCCGATCTGAATCTGCAAACTCAATCATGTGATAAATTGGCTTGGTGAATTGCAAAACAAACTGAACCTGTGACCAAAACTGATTGTCAAGGACTGTCTCCTTCACTGTTGTTGCACCTTCTCTATCATTTCTCAATTCATCCCATGCATCACTCATCACCATAGCACCCAAATCTTGTCTCAACTTCAATAGGCGCTTAAAGGTGACGTAATAGCTAACAAATCTAGTGCTTGCAATCTTAAGTAGCTGCAACCTAGAGTGAGTGTTGTAGAAGTAATTGACCCTTGTATGCCCGGTGATAAATTTGATGAGTTGCTTCCCTCTCTTATACAACTGATTAATCCATTGACATTCTCTATGCTTGACAATATCATGCATCAAAAGGTTCAAGGTGTGCACCAAACACCCAGACCAAAAGATGTGTGGATGAGCTCGCTCAATGATTTTACCTGCTCCCTTACAATTTGCCGCATTATCAGTGATTACTTGAATCACATTAGAAGGACCAACATCATTGATTGTTTTCAAGAGGAGATCTGAAATGTTTTAGGAAGATGCAATAATTGAAGAGGAGTCGTGTGCTGCAAGAAACATTGCACCACTAGCAGAAACACCAAGAACATTGATCAAATGTTGGTTTCTAACATTTGTCCAACCATCTGATACAACAAATACCCCAATGTCTAACCATTCCTCTGTAAACCGTGTTAGAGCTCTTTGAATTTTTTCTTTTTCCGTGTCAAGTAACACAGTTCTAGCTTTCTCATAGTTGGGGCTCTTGTATCCTTTGGGGGCTTCGTTGATTGCCTTGACAAGATCGTGCCAATAAGGGGAGCGAAGCACATTGAATGGGATACCACAAGCATAGAGAAACCCGGCTACTTTTGCATCCACCTCATCCCTACCTCCAATATCAAGGAAATCTGCTATTGTTCTTATAGATCCAGAGGTTCTAGAACTAGTACCATGTTGAGATGGAGACGTGTTGCCGCCAAATCTAGATGAGGCATTGGATTGAAGCTTTTGTTTTTTACCATACTTTTTTTGTGCAACTTCCTCTATCTTTATATATTTTTGTCTTTGCTCCTTGGATATATTAGGGAAAACTGTGATCCCAGTGGACCCCTTGTTGTCATCACTCTCCATTACACCACAAACATGCCTTCTTAGACGGGTATATGAATCGGTATAAGGTTTTCCATCATAACAGTCATGAGGACATACAAATTTAATGCTTCCACCACCTCTCCCCTCCTCAACTTTTGTTACAAATTGCCACAAGGGTCTCAATAAATATTTGCGTCCTACATTTCCCTCTTCATTTCCCTCTTCAAACCCTTCACCAACTTCATATTGTGGGTCATCATGAGAATCACCACTATCATCTTCTTCCCTTCGATGCCTTCTCCCCACCAAAACCATGAGAACCAAAACAGGAATGATAAACCAAAAGAAAACCATTTTCTTCAAGTTTTAGATGAACAACCTGCAATAAAATGAGAGAGAAGAAGGAATGGGAAAGAGTAGGAGAGGAGGAAAAAAACATTAACAAAGTTAACCCAAGGAAATGAGGGAGTTGGGGTTTGGGCTTACCTCTTTAGCTCTTGAAACTTGAAACTTGAAACCCTTGGAAGATGGTTGCCTTTGTTCTCTCCTCCAAGCTCCTCTTTGCTCACTCTTCCAAGCTCTCCTTTGCTTTCTCCTCCAAGTTCTCACAAATCTACACTCTCAAGCTCTCCTTTGCTCTCTCCTCCAAGCTCAAGATGAAAGAATGAGGAGAATAGAGGGGAAAGAGCTCCTTTATTCTCCTCCTTCTTTTCCCTCAACCCTAAGCCTAAGCTAGGCCCCACCCTAACTCAAAAAATAAAATAATTATTGATTTTTTTCTTGAAGTTGCGGGTGTCTCGGAAGTGTGCGCCTTTTCCTCCGAAGCGTGCGTGAAGCGCACTCCGAAGTGCGCTTCAGAAATTTGGAAGCGTGATTCGGAGGGGGACGCTTCTGAAATGGTAGGGAGCGCGATCTTAGGAACCGAAGCACGCTTCCTAAAAACTGAGTTGCGCTTCAGAAGGAGCTTCCAGGACGCACCCGCCCAAATCGAGCTTTGGGGCTTCGAAGCAGGGGGGGGGAAACTTCCGGTAACACTAGTTTTAATTTATATATAAAATTTGCGTTATATGAAATAAGAAATACCATAGGCGGGCTGGTAGCCCAACTTCTGCCAAACCACATGCCTCCTGGACCAACGGTCACGGTTTCGACTCCCCAGGAGTCACAAACTAATTTTGCCCAACTGTCCAATGGAGGGGTGCCACGTGGCAACCCATGACTGGGCCACGTGGCACCACATTATTCGCTCAAATAATCTGCCATGTGTCATAACCAGATTCGACCACTTTTCTATCGATGTGTCTGCCCAGTCAACAACCAAATGTACTTGCCACGTGTCGTACGGACCTGCCACGTCAGCCGTACGAACGTGCCATGTGTCACCCTTACAGTGGTGACACATGTCACTCCTAGACTCGTCCACATGTACTTTCCCAATCATCAACCTGTCAACGTCAGCATGCTAATGCACCCTGCCACATCAGTTGTATGACCATACGACCTATACAGTTAGCTGCCACGTGGGACTGTATGGACTGTATAGTCAACATTGTTTTGCATGTTTCACGAAATGAACAGACTGCGATATATTGAGTATACGACGTCTGTTTGAGCCCGTTCAAGTTGCGTTGGGTTCGTATCGTCAAGGCCTACACACACGTCCATTTTGAAGATATTCTAAGAACTTTTATTTTTAGGCCTTCCTAGACCCCATCTTGGCTCTGGGATCCATTTTGGATCACACCTCCCCACTAAAGACCTTTTGGTCCTCCAAAAGGTTACATACTCATAAGTACAAAAACAAAAAACTATGTTGTTCAAAATGATGTTATAACAGGTCATCATTTCAACATGTGTGATTACATTAATGGAAGGAAAATGCAATGAAGATGTGACATCCACTTCTAGCAAAACCAAGTGACTGTTTTATTTCCTTTATGTTGTTCCTCTTGCTTCGCTGGTAATGCCTCTTCCTTTGTGAGTACATGCAGAATCTTTTTTTCCTTCTTTGGACGAAGCTCTGGATTAAGCTTCCAACAATTAGCCTTTTGATGTCCACCCTTGTTGCAATAAGTGCAGTGAGTTTTTGGCATCCAGACTTGTTTGACACTCTCTTTCTTCCGTTGTGGAGTTGAGTCTTTATGTGATGTCTCCTTCCTAGTCGACATAAACTTCCTGTACAAATATTGTCTCTTCCAACACTTTGCCACACAATGCTGGGGTGAATGACAAAAAGTACAAGGATACATATTCCACAAGTTTCGAATTACATGATTATGTTTTTTATAATAAAAAAGAGAATTGGAAAAACCATGACCATTGTACCTTCCTTGTTGATCTTCACTTTGCTTTGGAGATGACTTACATTCACTATCACCATCAAGAAGTGATACACCATCACCTTTCGTGAATCGATCCTGCAATGACTTAGGCTGGTCATTTGAAGCATTACTTGCTTCCGATGTTTTGGAGAATGCTCCAATCTCAACTTTGCCATATCCCAATCCTAAATAACGAGGTGTTTCCACAACCTCTATGGGATTAACGATACCTTGGCCCTTATTTCCAAGGCCCTTTCCTTCATATCCCATCTTGGTTAGCAAACTCAAACCTATACCTCTGGTATGTTTTTCAAATGCACCAAAAGAACCATCTTGATGGGAACTATGCGAAGTTGATGAATGACTTCCACTGCATACCTCAGAGATGTTTTCTGAATTCGGTGTAATAGGCAATTCCTTCAATTCTTCTTCATTTTTTTTCTTCTTTGAAGCTTTCCCTTGAACCGATCTCTTTCGTTCCAAGTAGTCTTTATACAACACTTTCACCATCTCAAACATGCCAAAGAGAGTTTTTCGCATATTCTTCTCATCTTGTGAAAGTCTCTCTTTAGATGCCATTTTCTCAACTGAGATGAGTTTTTCCCTGGTAAACATGCAAACTCAAAAACCAACCATCAACTAGCTTTGATACCATTTGATCTGAAAAGATCTTTTAAACGACAATGGTTGAATTATTTTACATGGGTTAAACTGCCATTTAGGAAACTAATGAAAGAGGAAACATAGCATCCATAGGATAATATACAAATCTGAACATAAGCATGAAGAACAGCAAACCATAAAACACCAAAGTGATAACGGAGTTCAACAATCTCGCCTACGTCTCCAGGCCTTTGTCTTAGTTGGTGAGGCTTTCTTATTTTTGTTTGAAGCTTTAAATGTACATCATGAAAGTGCCAATGGATTAAAACAATGAGTTGGTCGTGTTCTACCATATCTCAAGAACCCAACAAAACTGACGGCACTGAAATTGGATGAACGTAGCTCCCAGAAATGGCCTGCAAAGGTGCGCTCCTCAATAGCTTCCCTTCATAACAATGGCTTTGCCTCAAAAATTCAATAGCATTTTTATGTTCTGAATCTCCCTCCATGGCTTCAAGATCCTCTAGTTTATATAGGCCTGAAGTGGGTAACAACCTCCCAACTTCTCCCCAAGATCTGGCCTCAAAAAGGGCCCAAGATCCCTCAAAAATGGATTAAATCTCCAAAAACTAGCTAAAATCCATTAAATATCATTAACATATAGTATAAAACCCACTTATTGGGTAAACTCAAGGGCGTAGCCCCTTTTTCGCGAACCCATGGTCATCTAGGCGCATCCATGTGGCCCTGGTCTGGCGCTAGTTCGCTAGCCCCTCCGTTCCTGGCTCCTGATCATAAGGTGGTGGCTATGTGGCCACGGGCCAAACCTTCCACGCACAAACAATGATAAGATTAGCTCCCTAATGGTGTATCCCATGGTTAAGCCCCCTGGTCGGCGAGCTAGCCCAACCAACCGAGGCTAACTCCTTATCTCTCGCGCCAAGTGTCAACGGAGGGTCATATGGTGGTCGTATTACCACGCGCCAGGCTTAAACTACGAATCGAGCCAAACATTCGCGCCATAGTTATACAGAGTGGCATATGGTCATATAGTATAGGTCCTATGGAGTGTTGCGCCAAGGCTGGGGCCTAGCCCCAACCCTTTACTCCGCCATCTGAACCATATTTTTAATTCATATATAAACTTTGCGTTATATGAAATAAGAACTACCATAGGCGGGTTGGTAGCCCAGCCTCTGCCAAACCACATGTCGCCCGGACAAGAGGTCACGAGTTCAACTCCCAGAGAGTCACAAACAAATTTTTCCCAAACTCCAATGGAGGGGTGCCACATGGCAGCCCATGACTGGGCCACGTGGCACCACATTATTCGCCCAAATAATCTTCCACGTGTCATAACCGGATTCGACCACCTATCTGTCGATGTCTCTACCCAGTCAGCAACCAACTATAACTGCCACGTCATCCCCATGCCACATGTCGTACGGACCTGCCACGTTAGTCGTACAGATGTGCCATGTGTCACCCTTATAGTGGTGACACATGTCACTCCCTGACTCGTCCACATGTACTTGCCCAGTCAACAACCTATCCATGTCAGCATGCCAATGCACCATGCTACATTAGTTGTACGGCTATATGACTTGTACAGTCAGCTGCCATGTGGCACTGTACGGACTGTACAATCAACATTTTTTTGTCTATTTGACGAAATGAAAATACCGTGATATCTTGAGCATACGATGGTCGTTTGAGCCCATTCAAGTTGCGTTGGGTTAGTACCGTCGAGGCCTATGCAGACGTCCATTTTGAAGAGATTCTATGCACTTTTAGTTTTAGGCCTTCCTGGACCCCATCTTGGCTCTAGGATCCGTTTTGGATCACACTTGGAGCTCATCCAAGAGAGGTATCTCTTGCCTCCCAGGTATAAAATAATGCTCACACATCCCTCATTTGACATCTATTCTTAGAGAAAACTTATGCTGCCTGAATCTCTCCCACTCCTCTCTCTCTCTCTTTTCCATTTCTTCTAGTTTTGCTGCAAGTATTTGCATGCAAATATTTTCTGAATAAATAAATATTTGGAGGAACATCATCTTGGCATTGGGATTCTTCTTGATTCTATGCTATTCTTAATGAGGTGATATTGTATTGTTCTTGTGTTTTATTGTTACTTAGCTTAGATTAAGAGATCTAAAGCAAAGTATTTTGCTTAGTTAAATAAGTAGAAGTATTTTTATTTGTTTAGTGAGGGAGTTTTAATAGAACTAGTAAATTATTTTACTTGTTTATTAGATCTACGCACCTCTTGATTGGTTTTGTAGCGAGTTTGACACCATTTGCAGGTCACCAAGGTGCTTAAACAAGTAGATTTCAGATCTGGAAAACTACATTTTGGGCCAACATTAGCTTCTAAATTTTCTTGTTCTATTCCTTCCTCTTCCTCCATTGATTTAAGGCATTTTATGTTTTGATTTTAGCATAAAAGTATATATTTAATGTTCAGATTTTTACATATAAATTTATGTTTTATACTAACAGAAATTCCCAAGCAATTTCAAGTCTTTTTGCAGCATTTCCAGCAAGCATTAGCTTGTTGTTTTTTGCAAGTTCTCACCAGAACAAGGAGAGATGATGCCTATTTTGGGCCTAAAAACAACCCAAAGAGCCTCCCAAATTGGGGTAACAAAACTCCCTTCTTCTGTCATCGTAAGCAGCCCAAGAGAGTCTTTTGGGCTTGCATTCTTCTCATTGTTTCAATTATTTCTATTTTGTAATAATTGTAATTTAAT
The DNA here is from genome assembly GCA_010110895.2 of Picea sitchensis. Taxonomy (NCBI): domain Eukaryota; kingdom Viridiplantae; phylum Streptophyta; class Pinopsida; order Pinales; family Pinaceae; genus Picea; species Picea sitchensis. The sequence continues at coordinate 8,151 of SNQJ01S0098549.1, read as the reverse complement.
TGTGCCTACACCTTGAAAAGTGGTTTGGCTCAACCAACCCATGCAAAATCGTAAGTCTAGGTAGTTTATTTTCTTTTTTATGCATCTGGTTGTTTTCCCCACTTGTCCTTAAGACAAGGTTGAGAGGCTAGGTTTATTTGCTTTCATTTTAAGTCATTTATTCTTATTATTCACCCACTTTGGCACAACATCAGTAGGCTTGTCCTCCTCCTTGTGTCTTTGTTGAGGTTGCTTAGTGTTTAGTTTATTTTCCATGTCTTTTCTTTACATGCATTGATTTATTTTGCCTACACCTTGCAAAGAGGTTTGGCTTAGCCAACCCATGCAATATAGTAAGGCTTGCTTTCTTGTTTAATTTATTAATATCTCTTTTAGTATTCATTTGTTAATATCTCATTAAGTTGTGTTTCCGTCCTTATACACACTTGCAAAAGTGAGATAAGTCTGGCTCACTTAGTGTGTCCTTGGAGGCACAATGCCTAGGTTCACAGCCCACGCTGTCACTTTGACCGGAACCTCTACCCCCTTTGGCTTCCCTAGGAGTAAGCCTAGATGGAAGAGGTTCC
>SNQJ01S0098548.1:25228-40720 GCA_010110895.2 Picea sitchensis | reverse complement strand
CCTTGCTTTCAACCGTGTTTATACCCCATGAAGTATTTACACCCCAGAAGTATGTACACTCTTCCACGCGGGGGAGTGCAGAGGCGAGTACCCCCTCTATGGGGTCCGAGGGGCCTATACCCCCGGCTGGGGGGTCTGGGGGCAAGCGGGCCCCCAGCGGGGGTTCGGGGACGAAGCCCCTGAAGAAAAATTTGCCTTGTAAAAGTATATTGTAGTTTCATTGTAAATATGGACCGTTCATTATAAGGTCGCAGATCTAATGGTAGAGATTATGTTAGGGTATTTTTCCCTAGAAGGAAACCCTCTCTTATGAGGGAAATGTATTGCGGCTATGTATGGTGGCAAGTATTGTATTCTGAGAGAGGAGACTGTGAGAGAAAGAAGAGGAAGTTACAACGGGTTTTGTTGTAGGTTGTATCCCTTCATTTACTGGATAATAAAAAACAAAGGACCTGGCAATTTCTCTAGTGGACGTAGCCCACACTGGGTGAACCATGTAAATCTGTGTCTCTCTTGTATTCTGTGTCTTCTATGTTTTGTTTCTTCATTTGCTTTATTTTATTGCTCCGCAGTCCTGTTTTTCTAACATGAAGCCTTTAATTACCTCTATTCACCTGCTTCAGTGTCATTCCACTACCAGCGAGCATTTGTAGCCACGGTGGAGTCACCCTGATATCACAGACCTTGCTCCACTTCCAGCGAGTGTCCATAGCCCTGGAAAATATATCTACATACCCTCTCCTATTGTTCACTCTTTTGATAATATCAATTTTATTTTCGCATGATGCCCTGAGTGAGTGGGAGAGGAGGATGTCTGTTTATTCTCAAAGTGAGATGGTTAAGGTGGATCCTTCACTAGCTCCGTCTTCTGGGTTCATGTAGTCTTTTCCATCTTTCCTTCTTTCCCTTAAGGTCTTACCGAACCACAAAGTAGACACTTCTAGCATTTCTTCGAAGTTGTTCATTTTCCCAGGTTAGAGAGAGGATTCCTCAAAGTAATTGTAGGTTTTCCAGTGCTTCTTGTGTTTGTAAGTGAGGGACGAGTTAGAAACAAAGTTCGCTATGTTGCATGATTTTAACGCCAACCATTGTTTTTCCAGACACACCTTCAACATCATAGAAAAACATAAAGGAAATAAAACAACGAAAATAAGTATTTCACAACCATGAAGATACTCAACAAGGAACATGAAACACACTCCTTTTTTATTTATTTATTGGAAGTATTGTTTTAGGACTTGGCCATTTACTGGGACGGCATCAGGTTCCCCCCTCAGATTCTACAAACGATAAGTGTCTTCCCCAATCTTCTCAGCCACCTGGAACGGTCCAAGCCATAGATTCTGAAACTTAGAATGCTTCCCTTTTGGTTCATTTTCCCTGTCCCACTTCAAGACTAAGTCTCCTACTTCAAAGTTATTTTCCTTAGCCTTATGTTTATCAAAACATATTTTCACTATCTATTGGTGAGATAATAACTTGGACTTAGCCTTTTCTCTCTCTTCTTCTAGCATGACCAAAGTGTCGATTCTTTGTTGTATGGCCAATGAAGGTTCCTCACTGGAATCTTGGGCTAGTTGAAGAGATGGAAGATAGAGCCCATTTGGGAGGATGGATTCTTGCCCATAGACCAAACAGTATGGGGAATTCCCTATATCTTCTTTGGGTGTGACTCTATCGACCCATAGATCATTATGGAGTAGATTATGCAAATTTCTTTGGTTATCTACAACTGTCTTTTTTAATATTCTCACCAGGTTCTTATTAGTTGATTTTGCCACACCGTTTCCCTGGGGATAATAATTTGCAGAGTACTTAATTATGATTCCCTTGTCCAGAGAAAACTCTGTCAACAGGGTGGAAGAAAAATAAGATGCATTATCAAAGACCAGAATAGAAGGGATACCAAACCCTGTGATCAGTTGTTGTTCTATGAATTGGATTACTAACTTCTCATTTACATGAGTCAGAGGAATGGCCTCTGCCAATTTCGTGAAATAGATGGTGGTAGTAAGGATGTACTTATACAGTTTTGAAGAGCTAGGTGCAATTTATACTATGATATCCAACCCCCATTGCTCAAAATGCCTAGAGACAGTCACATGTTGGAGTGGGACTGTGTCTCTCTTCTCCTTTCTAGCGCTTATTTGACAAGTCTTACAGTTTCTAGCGTAAGTATGAGCATCTTTGAACAAGGTGGGTGTTGGTTTTGGAGCCTGATTATCTTCTAGATTTAGAGGTCTTTTACTTTCAGTCGTGTTTATACCCCATGAAGTATTTACACCCCAGAAGTATGTACGCTCTTCCACACGGGGGAGTGCAGAGGCGGTGTACCCCCTTTGTGGGGTCTGGGAGGGCTATCCCCTCGGCTGGGGGAAAGCGGGACCCTAGCGAAGGTTCGGGGGCGAAGCCCCTGAAGGAAAAATCGCCTTGTAAATGTATATTTTAATTTCATTGTAAATCTAGACCATTCATTATAAGGTCGCAAATCTAACGATAGAGATTATGTTAGGGTTTTTTTTCCCTAGAAGGGAACCCTCTTTTATGAGGGAAATGTATTGCGGCTATGATTGATGGCGAATATTGTATTCTGAGATAGGATACTGTGAGAGAAAGAAGAGGAAGTTACAGCGGGTTTGTTGTAGGTTGTATCCCTTCATATGCTGGATAATAATAAATGAAGGACCTGACAATTTCTCTAGTCGACGTAGCCCACACTGGGTGAACCACATAAATCTGTGTCTCTATTGTATTATGTATCTTCTGTGTTTTGTTTCCACATTTGTTTTATTTTATTGCTCCACGGTCCTGTTTTTCTAAAAACTGGTATCAGAGCGAAAGGTAACTCGCAGAAAAAGAGGGTTCCTGGTTCGAGTGGGAGCAATGTCGGAAGATGGAAAGATTAGGGTCGAGAAATTTAACAGCCAAAACTACCAGTTATGGAAGATGCAGATGGAAGACTATTTATATCATAAGGATCTATTCCTACCATTGGGCGGAATAGCAAAGAATCCAACGGCTATGAAGGATGAAGAATGGGAGATTCTTGACAGAAATTGATTCGGATTATTTTCGGCACGAAATGAGAGCGGAGATATAATAAGGAAATGCACAGAGATATCATGGATATTCAATAATATAAAAGAAATGTATCAGGGATGCAACCATAAAAATAGATATACAGTAATACATGATTTCTATTAATGAAAGAAATGTATAGAGACTGTAAAAATACAGAGTGAAAGACTCACTAGAATGGTGGCAGCTTATCTCTGAGAAGAGATGTGATGGCTACTCGCATTCACAAGAAGATGGTTACAATGAGGCTCTGGAGGCCTTTTTACAATAATCAGGAATGGAAAAAGTCCTAGACATCCAAAAACCTAACCCTAGGAGATGAAGCACCAAAATTCATGTGGGCCCCGTTTGGGTAAGTTGGTGCATCAACTTCCCGGGGTTGTAACTTTTGCATACGATGGAGCAGAGATGAAGCACCAAATCTTATAAAATCTGCTTTGCAGTTGGTGCATCAACTTCCCGGTTGTAACTTCTTTTGCACACGACTTCCGCTTTAGGCGTGTAATAGCTCGCTGGAAAGGTATCGTCGGTGAGATTCACTTTGGGGATAAATTATGCCTTCGGATATCATTGGGAACATTGATCTCGAAAAACCTACGAGAAATCTTCAAAATGGCCCTCGGAAGTTAAAACCCGCTAAAAACAGTAAATTGCCAAATGGTTAGAAAACTCCGCTTTGAGCCATTTGGAAGGGGTGGGTGGCCATTGATATCCACCGGATCAATCCTCCCTCCTTATGAAGCAATGGTCTCCATTGGCGCTGAGTTCCTGTGGAGAGGGAAAACTTGTTGAATCAAGATTCGGGTGAGTCGCTTTGTCTTGCCGAGAAGCCATTAGTTTGTGGAAACTGGCCACCAACCCGGTGGCTGGAAGGTTTGGACCTTTAACCAGCCTAGCTATTTTAGATGACTATGCGTAGAAGGAATCTTCGGCTTCTACCGCAACCTTGTGACTCCGCTCGCTGGATAGAAGTGCTTCGGGTTTAAGCCGTGGTGGCCGCAGTTATCCTTCGCTCACCCTTTAAAATCGTAGGAGAAGATGAATTTTATAGCATGAGATACTACCTTGAGACACATTTTAGGTGGGGCGAGTTGGAACTACCGTATCCTCAGAAATGACCCCCAAAGTAACAATGACACTACTGGGTCGACCTCATAAACAACATGGCGCTCCACATATATGGTTACCTTAAGAGAACATCACGCATATCCGCTAGCAACATCACACAATACCTCATCCTGAAGGGCTAGATGTCATATGAAAATCAACACAGTTGGCTGACACAAAGATCTAGTCCCTAGTGAAGCCACCCGATTTTGTATGGTTGCGGTGTGGTGTTGTCGATAATCCTAACACGTGTGACCCACGTCTCAAGGAGATGATGTTTTTCTGGCTTCCTCTATCATCAATAAAATGTAGCGGGGTCCCTTCACCCACATCCGTGAACGAAAAAGGCACTCTCTTCAGGATCTCATGGTTCTTCTAGTTGAATTGCTGCGTCGCGACAATAGCAAAGGGTCTACATCAAGGATCCGGCTTTTACCGCGATTTTCTAATCATATTCTAAATCGGTTCTGACTCTTGTCTTTGATCTCGCCACCAATGACTATTTTGTTTACATTCATCCGGTGGTTACAGCCAAGGGCTTTGTGGAAATCGCACCATTTTGGTGTCCTTCTTTGTCTCTCCATTACCCTTCTTTTCCCGTGGGTTTGACCGGTTTTCTGGAGTCTGTTTGTTAGGGTTGTATTTGCCATACTTTGGTTGTTGTGATTTTCTAATTCAAACTCCATTTGTTCTAGTGCTTAAATTTCTTCTCAATTTCAAGATATCGATAGGCAGACCGAGTGATGAGATGTCCGTAAAAATCCATTTAAGTCTTGATGTATATGTGTAGAGTCCCACAATATTTCAAAACCATAAGTTGCTCGAAGTCTCTTTTGGATACCTAGCTAGCTTGGTGCTAGCATGGAAGGTGGCCAGAACTCGAACTCCTTTTGGCCTCTCTTGCCAGAGTGTGGTCCATTTCATGTATTTTTCCTCATAGTTTCCAACAGGATAGTACTGCTCCTTTCATCGCATCCACAAAGAATCCCAAGTGGGCTCAACCCATATATTCCACACTTTGTGGAACTCTACTCCCAGAAGTTTCCCACCAATTTTTGACATGGGGAGAGCCTTAAGGAGTGCGCAGATGATCTTTTCCTTATCGAAAAAAAATTGTGGACCAAAAAAAAATCCTTCGAGCAGATTTAACCATTTATCTAGGGCATCCGTGTTCATTTGACCTCTTCAACACGAATACTAAAATTAACCTCAGACCTTGAAAGGCAGCCTCCAAAGTGGTCAGCTGATGAAGATGCACCCGACTTACCCAGAGATGCTGAAGGATGTGGGAAAAATTCTCCATCATTTCATCTCCCTGTCGCGTGAGAGCTTGCCTGCTAAATAGATTGATAGGATCGCCTACTCCATCGCTTTTATTTTCTTCCCGCCATTGAGGGTTTCTTGGTGTGTGAGAGATTGTCCCTGGAAGAGAGCAAGCTCGAGACCCAACTTGCTATACTCGACTGCCGGGACATGCACTGAAAACTATCAAGAGTAACCTGCTTTGATAACACTGATCCGGATTATTTCTACAGACAATGAGAGCGGAGATATAATAAGGAAATGCACAAAGATATCATGGATTATTCAATAATATAACAGAAAAATGTATCGAGATGAAACCATAAACATATATATAGTAATACACGATTTCTATTAATGAAAGAAATGTACGAGATCAGAAAATACAGAGTGAAAGACTCGGGCTAGAATGGTGGCAAATTTTATCTCGAAGAGATGTGGACGCTACTCTCACATTCACAAGAAGATGGTTAAAATGAGGCTCTGAGGCCTTTTACAATAATTGGGAATGCTAAAATTCTAGACATCCAAAACTCTAACCCTAGGAGAGATGAAGCTACTAAAAGTCATGTGGGCCCCATTTGGGTAGTTGGTGCATCAACTTCCTGGTCAACTTTGCATAATGACTCTGGCCTAGGCGTAATAGCTTGTTGGAAAGGCACGCCGAGGAGATTCATTTTGGGATGAATTGCGCTTGGATATCATTGAGAACCTCGATCTCAAAAACCTTCATTTAGACCCCAAAATGGCCCCTAAGCAAAACCGCTAAAAATAGTAAATTGCCAAAATGGCCGAAATCAAGCTGCTTTCATTTTGGAAAAAGGGTGGGTGGCTTAACATATCCACCGGACTGAAAGGCTCTAGGAATGATATGGTTGAGCCTAGAAGTACTGCCGGGTGGCTTCAATATTTCCAAAGAAAAGACAATGAGTTGGTTTGACGGACGATGGCCAAGTTGTATGAAAAACCCTCGAAATTCAATAAGGTATTTCTAATGAAGAGATTATTTAATATGAAGATGTTGGAAGGTGGTTCTGTTGTAGATCATTTAAATGTTTTAATACGGTTACTAATCAAATAAGTTCCATAAAAGTGGACTTCGATGATGAGGTCGTGGCTCTTCTAATCTTGTGCTCATTGCCAAAAAGCCTGAATGGCTCTTGGTCATGCATTATAATAACTCGCTTCTCTAGTTCAAACACCTTAAAATTTGATGATGTTGTTGGTGTTATCCTTAGTGAGGAAATGTGAAGGAAAGCACAGGTGAGACATGAGGAAATGCGCTGAACATGGAGCAGAACAGTGGAAAGACAAGGATAGGAGGAAAGGGTTTTGGGAAATCGTGGGAATTCTAGAAAGGGTATATCCAAATCTAGACTTGAAAATATTATGTTTTAATTGTGGGAAGAAAGGACATCCGGTGAAAGACCAGACCAAAACAAACAAAGAGATGGATACCGTGACAAATCAAAAAGAAAATGTAACAGTTGATGTAAGCTACAAGATGCTTTGATTCTTCAGATAATATTTTGAGTCTTGGGTAGATTCACGTGCTTCATTTCATGTCACACCCCATAGGGAACATTTTCTTAGATTATGTTCAAGGTGATTTGACAGTTCATTTGGGTGACGATGCACCCTGCAAAATTGTTTAAATGGGAAAGGTAAAATAAAGCAACGAATGCAAGTTCAATGGTTGTTGAAAGAGAAGACATGCTTCAGATGAAGGAAAAATCTAATTTCAACAGTAGTTGGCAAGTGAAGGTTGTATATCCATATTTACGCATAAGACGCAGAAGGTCAATAAAGATCATTGGTGATAGCGAAGGAGAGAAGGTAGGTACATTGTATTTATGTAATCGCAATTCACTCTTCTATCTCTTTAGCTTTCACAGGAGTGGATACAAAAGACTAAGGCATCATAGGATTGTACACATGAGTGAGAAGAGGATACAAATACTTCACAAAAGAAATGGTTGCTTGATCTTAAACAAATTGATTTGGACTTTGTGAGCATTGTGTTTATGGAAAACATAAGAGAGTCAGATTTCTCGAGCTCTAAAAAGAAAAGAAGAGTGAAAAGTTAGATCTTGTGCATACATATGTATGGGGACCAAACAAGGTATCATCTCTTGGTGGCCTTCATTATTATAATTTTATTGATGATGCAACTAGAAAAAAACTTGGGTTTATTGTGCATTTGACAAAAAATTTGATGTTTTGGATAATTTTAAGAAATGGAAAGTTTTGGCTGAGGAATGAGACAGAAAAAAGTTGAAGTGTCCTTTTCGATCAAATAATGGAGGTGAATATTGTGGTGTTGAGTTTGATAGTTATTGTTCATACTATGGGATTTATAGAGAGAAGATGGGCCCAGGAATACCACAAGAAAAATGGTGTGGTCGATGAAAGGATGAACATGACAATAATGGAGCCGTGAAAGGAGTATGAGATTGTATGTTGGTTTTCCCTTACAGCTTTGGGAAGATGTTGTAGATAATGCTATTTAATTAATAAACAGCACCCCACCTCTTTGGATGGTATAATTCCATAAGAGGAATGGACAGAAAAAAGGTAAACTATTCTTGAAAACTTTCGTAGTGAAGCATTTGTCCATATTGATAAACAAAATAGAACAAAGTTTGAGGCAAATCCAAGAAGTGTACCTTTATTGATATGGTGTTAATGATTTTGGTTATCGCTATGGATTAATAAAATAAAAAAAAAAATCATTAGAGTAGAGATGTCACATTCAATGAGAAGTTCATGTACAAAGATCACCAAGTGTGGAAAGAAATAGGGAAAAGAAAAAATGAAGAATACACAAGCAATGATGAGATCACTGAAAAGAACTGAAGGAACCAGAAAACAAAATGTACAACAACAAGAGTACATAATTTCAAACACTGCAAGTGTTGTTAGAAAATCTCTAGGTTAAGTATACCCCGAACGATAATTCCCCTTCATTGTATTATTTATTGACTAATTCTGGTGAACCCGAATGTTACGAAGAGGCAATGCGTGTAGACAACCAAAAGGGAGAAAGGGAATGAAAGAGGAAATGGATTCCTTGGTATATAACCATACTTGGGACTTGGTTCAATTTCCTACATGGAAAAGAGAATTGTAGAATAAATGGGTTTACAAGTTGAAGGGAAGAAGATGGAGGAGAAAAAAAGCAGATAAGGCTAGACTTGTTGTAAAGGGTTTTGTACAAAACAGTAGTATATTTTGATGAAATATTTTCTCCTATTGTTAAATGACTTCAATTAGAACTATTTTAAGTCTTGTGGTAGTAGAAGATTTTCATCTGAACAATTAGATGTAAAACAGCCTTTTCTCCATGGGGATTTGAGGAAGAGATTTATATGTAGCCTATAGGGGTATGATGTCAAAGGAAGGAGAATTTGGTATGTAGGGTTGAAGAAGAGCATATATGGCCTAAACTGCCCAAGGCAAGCATATCCTGGGGTTTGATAGATTTAAGGACAGTAACAAATTTATAGTAGATAATTATTCTGATCACTGGTTTATTTTAAAAAGCTAGAAAATGGAAGCTTTATTATCTTGCTATTGTATGTAGATGACATGCTTGTTGTAGGGTCTAATATGCAAGATATAATGTGATCAAGAAGAAATTAGCCAATTCATTTAATTTATGAAGGATTTGGGTGTTGCAAAGAAAACTCTTTGCATGATAATAACAAGAGGCGTGAAAATCGCGAACCCACATTGTCTTAGGGTGAGTACATAGAGAAGGTGTTCAACAGGTTTATAATGAAGAATGCAAAACCGGTTAGTACAACTTTGGCTAGCCATCTTAAAATTAATTCAAGTAAATGTGTCCCAAGACACGTGAGGAGATAGAATACATGTCCGTGGTCCCATATTCACGCTAGCTTGGTAGCTTGATGTATGCAAATGGTTTGCACAAGACTTATATTTTCGTACATTCAAGTGGAGTTGGTGAGCTGCGATATATGAACAATCCGTAAAGAACATTGGGATGCAAGAAAGTGGATTCTCAGATACTTGAGAGGAGGTACTACTAATCATCATGCATTATGTTTTGAGGTTCAAAACGCTCTACAAGGATATGTTGATTCAGATAAGGTAGGTGATAAAGACAACAGGAGGAGTACCATTGTGGTATGTGTTTACTATAGGTGGAAACAAGCCAAAGAAGTTGGATTTCAAACTGCAAAAGGTTGTTTCACCAACAACAGGCAGAGTATGTTGTCGCTATAGAGGCTAGTAAAGAGATGATTTACAAGAGGTTTTATGGAGGAATTGGGAAAAGAAGCAAGAGAATAGCGGGTTGTATTGTGACAAAGAGAGTGCCATTCATATTGAAAATAACTCAAAATTTCCATTCAAGACTAATAATATATAGTTGAGGCACCACTTCACACGTCCCACCTTGGAAGATGGACATTTGAAGTTGGAAAAGATACACACTAGCTAGAATCCCGCAGACATGTTAACAAAGGAAATAACCAAGGAGAAACTAAGTTCTGCTCGGGCCAGCTTGGTCTTCAAGAATGAGGATGAAGATGATAAATTTTCCAAGTCCAAGAAGGTTCAGAGTGTAGAAAATACAGCTATGTTGTTGGAAATCAATCTCCAAGTGAGATTGTTGGTTGTGGAGCCCCATTATCTTCCTGATTTTGAGGCCTTTTACTTTTAGCCGTTTATACCACATGAAGTATTTACATCCTAGATATATGTACACTCTTCCACATGGGGCACTGTAGAGGGGGGTTACCCCCTTTGCGGTGTCTGGGGGAAAGCGGGCCCTCGGTGGTGGTTTGGGGGCGAAGCCCCTAAGGAAAAATTGCCTTGTAAATGTATATTGTACTCTCATTGTAAACCTGACCATTCCATTATAAGGTCACATATCTAACAATAGAGATTATGTTAGGGTTTTATTCCCTAGAAGGCAACCCTTTATGAGGGAAATGGCCAAGGCTAGGATTGATGGAGAATATTGTATTATGAGATAGAGAATTTGTAAGTATGAGATAGGAGACTGTCAGAGAAAGAAGAGGAAGTTACAACGGGTTTGTTGTAGGTTGTATCCCTTCATATGTTGGATAATAATAAAGGAAGGACCTGGCAGTTTCTCTAGTGGACGTAACCCACACTGGGTGAACCACGTAAATCTGTATCTCTATTATATTGTGTATCTTCTGTGTTTTGTTTCCGCATTTGTTTTATTTTATTTATCCGCGGTCCTATTTTTCTAACAGTGGGCCAATAATATCTGGCTCTCAGAATCTTATGAGCAGTGGTGTTTCCTGCAAAATGTCCCCCGGCGGGGCCATCATGGAGTTCCTTCAACACTTTGTCTGCATCTTCACATTCGAGACATATTAATATTACTCTGTCATAATTGATCCGGAAGAGTACCAAATTTATAAGGTGATATTGTGCATATTTTAACCTGAGGGCTCTCCTTTCCATAGGGTTGAGGTTTTCGGGACAAGTCCCATGATGTAGAAGATAAGTTAAATCCTTGTACCAAGACTCTTGTCCTAGGGAGATGTATGATACTTCATCACACCATAGTGTCGTTTCGTTCTCCCATCCAGAATCTTCATTTACTTGGTCCTGGGCTTCAGTTGCAAGATTTCATAACCCTTGTCCTCTTACTAATTTCATAGGTTTTATATCTAGATAAAATTCCTGGACTACCATCATCCAGTTCCCTCTTCTTTCCCCCATTTCTTGTTGGGTAAAAAAGGATCGGACTGTAGGGTGTGGAACAATCACTTTAGTGTGATTCTTGAGGATGTAAGACCTGAAATGTTTTACTGTCTTATATACTGCATAGGTCTGTTTATCTATAGCAGGATAGTTGAGCTCAAATCCTTGAATATTAGTGCTCATGAATGACACAGGGGCCTCGTTGATGTCATCATCCTTTTGATTCAAAAATGTAGCTAACGATTGGTTGGAGGCGAAAGTATAAAGGGAGAAGTCTCTATTGAAATCGGGACTTCGCAACACCGGGGCCCGGGATATAGAAGCTTTGATATTGCTGAAGGCATATTTTCTCTCATCATCCCACTTAAATTTGGCATCCTTGCGAATCATCTTTTTTTAGGGTTTGATGATTTCTGCGAAATCAGGAGTGAACTTCCTCACAAAATTGATTTGCCCGAAAAAGGACTACATAGATTTCTTGTTATGGGACAAGGCGATTTGAGCTATGGCCTTAATCCTTTCTAGGTATATGTGAATACCTGCTTGAGATATAATGTGACCTAAAAACTTACCTTCCTCAACACTGAATATAGTTTTCTTATGGTTTAAGTATATACCGTATTTCCTACACCTTTCAAAAATCTGAGTTAAGTGTTGGATGTGCTCTTCTCTATCCTTCGAATACACTATTACGTCATATAGATACACTACCACACATTTATTGATTAGTCCCCAGAAAGATATGTCCATGGCCCTTTGGAAAGTCTCTCCTACTTTAATTAACCTGAAAGGCATGCATTTATATGCGAAGGTTCCCCACTTGGTATGGAAGGTGATTTTTAAATGGTCTTCATCTGAAACCAAAAGTTGGTTGTAACCTGAGAAACCATCCAGTAGAGATAAAATCTCTGAGCCGGATATGGTTTGCAGGAGTTGTTCCATCAGTGTTGGTATAGGGGTAGACCCAGGGTTCAAGGCTACAACAATGCACCAACAAAACCCTAACTAGTGGCCCTTTCGGCAACACCTACAAAGCAGATGAAGTCTCACCCGAGGTAGAGGTAGGGGTGGTTGTAGAACTCAAGTGTCTGCAACATTAGCTGGGACATATATTTGTAATTATAATACTTAAAAAAACACTTAGCGTCAACAGTTCATCAATATTCAACCAATAACTACTGTGCAGATAGAATAGAGCATCACATCATTCACTCGGATCTGATGTATTTAAGCACTTTATCATAAACATGCAAGTTATATCTATCAGATCAAGCACTAAGCAACTTCATATAGGTAAGATCTAACATTCTTTCACATAATTAACACAAAGAATAAGTAGATTTATTTATCTCTATCAAATAACTTAACAAGAAAAGTTATAAACACATCAAGACAAGAACAAAGCAGAACAACAAAATGTTTATGTGGTTCACCCCCACCCTGGGGCTACGTCCACCAACTCTTCTTCTTTATTGTCTTCACTCAATCCGTTACAAGTACAGAGCCTCAAAACCCTACTTCGCCTAGGACAGGAGATCTTCACACCTCACTAGATCCTCCTTCCTTGTGTTACAACACAAAGCTCTCCACAGTCTCTTACAATGACTTTCACTTGGCTCTACAAGTCTCACACAGTATGCATAGAGCATCTACGAACCACACTTAGCACTTAGCTTATCAGCCTTACATCACAAAGATCATCTCTCTCCTTCTCTATATTACCGAAACATCTATATATACATTACAAAATAGGACTAAACATGGGTAAACCCATGGGTCAACATTCCATGCCTGTTACATAATCCCAAAAACCCAAAAAGGACCCAAAAAATGGGTTGAGATTCGTGATCTCCACTTCGTCTTTCTCTCCTCCTTCGATAGACTGTCGAAGTCCAAAAATAGGTCAAACTTCACCAAATCCCTCAAAACTTGGTCAAGGGCCAACAGGCCCCCAACACTCACCTGTGACTCATCGCGAGTCACTCTGATGTAGGAAGTTCTTCTTCGTACACTTCGATCTTGGCTTGAACTGCTTCGAATTGCCATTGTGCTACAAGCTCTTGTTCAGAAAACTCTTGAATGACTACATCATTCACAGGTCCTTCCAGTCATTGTTCTGTTGCAGTGCTAACCTACTCCAGTTATGTTCCTTGGCCTTCTACCTCTGTAAACAAATGATAGGCCTTATCTTGAACAGGATGGAGTTTCTGATTTATCTCCATAACTATGCTCTAGATAGTATGGATTTGTTGTTGTGCTATGCATTTCTCTCGGGAGCACTTCATTCCTTCCAGAAATGACAGGGACTTCAGTTGCGCCTGTATATTTTTGTCTTGGTACTTCTCTTCTTGGAGTTTTGACATTAGTGCCTGCAAATCTTGGTTCTCGGTAAGTTTCTCATATGTCTAGGCACTGCGATCAACAAATTTCTTGCATTCTAAGGTAACGGCCTTTAGCCTTTCAACTGTGCTCCTAGAAGTTGCTTCTCTTTCGTCCTTTACCTCTTGTGGGGTCTTGGGCAGAGTGCATAGTTATAGTTCTGCGATGTGTTACTTTAGTTGTTGGATCACTTATTCAAGTTGCGCTACTTGCTTCATGATTTGAACCTATTCCTTTAATTATATGATAGTCACAAAGAATAGTGCTCTGTTGACCTCTTATTGCACTTCGAGTTGCTTGGAAAGCAAATGTTCCTTGCCTTGCTGTAGCTATGCATTTTCTTCATCAAACTTTTCTTGGAGAGCACTTTTTTCCTGTTCGACGACTCAACGATGTTCTACAAGTACTCCCTGTAATTGTACCAAAGCCTGGGTGGCTTGAGCTATTTCCTCTTGTGCTCGTCGAAGGCAAGCTTCGACTATATCAACGAGCCCGTGGAGTTGGGCTGGTTCATCTCCTGGTTCTGGTGTTCCTAATGATAGAGGCACAATCGAGACTACGCAGCTGGACTGTAGTGCCTGCTACACCCCTTGGAGTCCTACCTCAATTATATTGTACATCTCTTCCTGCTTAGCTTCTTGCTTCTCTAATATCTCCAGCGAAGCATCATTCAGGGCTACTATGATGAAATTGAAATCATCAGAGGTGAGGACGGTCTGCATCTTAATTACAGGGGATTTTGATCTCTTCTGGAAGAAAGGTTTCGGGGGAGAAACCTTCCTTTTCTTAGAGGGGTCCTCCTCGTCTCTGGGAAGTGTTACTTCGCCTTTCCTCTTTTCAGATTCTGTGCCATCTATCTATTCGCCATCACCTCCTTTCTTTGGTGACATGGAAGCAGTCTTCACTGAGGCACTGCTTAAATCTTGTACTTCATCGGTCTTCTTTGTTTTTCTAGGTCCAGGTGTATCCTGCGTAGCTTCTGGGATGTCGATGTCGGATATCTCCGCAGGGTCAGCTGGAATGAGGAGTTCAATAGACCATTCCTTATTAATCTCCTCTAAGTCCTCCTCTGTCATATTGTAATAGGACTGAAGCTATTGCTTGTGCTCATCAGCTCGCGCTGTGATATAAATTAAATGTCGATCAGCGTTGAACTTCATCAAAGGCCTGAATCGATGTATAGTGTTTGGCGTCATATGAGGCTTGGACTGTATGGATATCTTTAGTTGATTGTAGTATGTATGGAACATGGAATTTGAATTCCATTTCTTATTCATGTCACTTGAGTACCACAATGTACTGAACTTCGTGACCAATGGTTCGAAAGGCTCGATGTCTGGGAAGGTAGCACCTTCTGGCATCTCCCAGGAAATGAAAGAAATCAGGATCAATAGCCAGCAGAAATGAAATTTGTACCCTTGATCCTGGGCTTCTCTGCAGTCGAGTTCTAATTGTTTCACCAGGTACTTTGCCCAATTCATTTGTAGGCCCTCCACACACTTCCCTGCAAGGTCGACAACAAAACCAATCACTTGCATGGGTCAGTTCTTGCGTACTAACTTCCATGCAATCATCTGACAGGAGAGGCGCATTGCACCATTCTTAATAGAGTCTACCTTGTAGCCTCACGTTCCCTTCTCGACATCGTCGTGGCTTTCCTTGATCCTTTGTGTGAGAGCGTGGTCCATGGATTTTCCAGGATAGAAATCCTGTGGGTTGGGTCCTTGCATACTCAAACCCGTGATCCGATTGATCAAGGTTGTATCAATTGTGATACGATGGTTTAGCCACAAATATCTGCCATGGTAACAAGATAGCAGCAACTTGACACATGCATTCACCTCTTGGTGTCTTCCGAAGTGGGGAATTTTTATGATGTTGAGCAGAGTGGACTGCGTGAGGTTATGGGTCCATGCTTGG
>SNQJ01S0098548.1:9536-25178 GCA_010110895.2 Picea sitchensis | reverse complement strand
TTCAGGGCTACTATGATGAAATTGAAATCATCAGAGGTGAGGACGGTCTGCATCTTAATTACAGGGGATTTTGATCTCTTCTGGAAGAAAGGTTTCGGGGGAGAAACCTTCCTTTTCTTAGAGGGGTCCTCCTCGTCTCTGGGCAGTGTTACTTCGCCTTTCCTCTTTTCAGATTCTGTGCCATCTATCTCTTCGCCATCACCTCCTTTATTTGGTGACATGGAAGCAGTCTTCACTGAGGCACTGCTTAAATCTTGTACTTCATCGGTCTTCTTTGTTTTTCTAGGTCCAGGTGTATCCTGCGTAACTTCTGGGATGTCGATGTCGGATATCTCCGCAGGGTGAGCTGGAATGAGGAGTTCAATAGACCGTTCCTTATTAATCTCCTCTAAGTCCTCCTCTGTCATCTTGTAATAGGAATGAAGCTATTTCTTGTGCTCGTCAGCTCGCGATGTGATATAAATGAAATGTCGATCAGCGTTGAACTTCATCAAAGGCCTGAATCGATGTATAGTGTTTTGCGTCATCTGAGGCTTGGACTGTATGGATATCTTTAGTTGATTGTAGTATGTATGGAACATGGAATTTGAATTCCATTTCTTATTCATTTCACTTGAGTACCACAATGTACTGAACTTCGTGACCAATGGTTCGAAAGGCTCGATGTCTGGGAAGGTAGCACCTTCTAGCATCTCCCAGGAAATGAAAGAAATCAGGATCAATAGCCAGCAGAAATGAAATTTGTACCCTTGATCCTGGGCTTCTCTGCAGTCGAGTTCTAATTGTTTCACCAGGTAATTTGCCCAATTCATTTGTAGGCCCTCCACACACTTCCCTGCAAGGTCGACAACAAAACCAATCACTTGCATGGGTCAATTCTTGCGTACTAACTTCCATGCAATCATCTGACAGGAGAGGCGCATTGCACCATTCTTAATAGAGTCTACCTTGTAGCCTCACGTTCCCTTCTCGACATCGTCGTGGGTTTCCTTGATCCTTTGTGTGAGAGCGTGGTCCATGGATTTTCCAGGATAGAAATCCTGTGGGTTGGGTCCTTGCATACTCAAACCCGTGATCCGATTGATCAAGGTTGTATCAATTGTGATATGATGGTTTAGCCACAAATATCTGCCATGGTAACAAGATAGCAGCAACTTGACACATGCATTCACCTCTTGGTGTCTTCCGAAGTGGGGAATTTTTATGATGTTGAGCAGAGTGGACTGCGTGAGGTTATGGGTCCATGCTTGGGGAATTACCTTTGAGTTTTTACCTTTTGGTCTAGTCAGATACTTATGTGGGGCTAACATGTTGTATAATTTGCGATCTCCGAGGTTGAATTCGCTAAACTTCAACGCTGCGATCTTATCTTGGTCTGCTCGTACTGTGCGTATCCCCTTCGGGAGGTACACAGTGACCAAGGTGTACTCGAAATATCTAGGTATGTTGTCGTAGTTTACAACACCACTTAAAGGTGGTATATAGGTGGGTAAGATAGTCGGGATCAATTTAGCATTCGCTAAATCATCCCTATGCTTAGTTCGCTTCTCATCGGATGGTCTGGATGGTCCTATTCCATGAGTAGTTCATGGCGATGCTTGAACTGTTCTCGTAGATGAAGCCTGTACACCTATAGATAATCCTCTCTCTGACATGACTCTTTTAGTCATCAGGTTGAGGAGTACTTTCGTCACTAATTCTTCGATTGCAGTGAGCTCCTCGGACATACATGCTCGAGATGGAAATTCTTGGTTCCGAGGGTAACTTAGACACTACAATAGAATAGACGGACAAAGGATGATGATTACTATTTGAAAACAACTTAGTCTACGAGTTCAAATTATCAATTGGAAAAAGTGTTCTCGGTGCATGGCGTGGTGGGATAAATAGGTAACCTGACAACGAGTCGCTTGCAATGGGTATGAGGCCTTCATTAACTCGGTTTTGTCCATTATGGTGCAGTCCCAATGGTCGAATGGCAATATGGATGGCCATAAATGGATTTCTATCCATTCGGATCATTGATCTAATGGTTATAATGTCCCCAACGACTATATTGCTTCGTCATGGCGAAGTGCCATGTGTCACTATTCTAATATCCTGGTGAAGCTCCAATTTTGCAATTTTTCATTCTGCGAGGTTGCCTTTGGAT
The DNA here is from genome assembly GCA_010110895.2 of Picea sitchensis. NCBI lineage: Eukaryota > Viridiplantae > Streptophyta > Pinopsida > Pinales > Pinaceae > Picea > Picea sitchensis. The sequence continues at coordinate 23,026 of SNQJ01S0098548.1, read as the reverse complement.
CCTTCTACAACTTATCGATCTTGGCTCTCTGCTTACTTAACTTTCTATTCTTCTTTCCAATGAGATTCATCTCAATATTCCTTTTTCCATTCTGATTCTTATATTCTGTTGACATAGTTGCTTCGCGTTGTTGAAATTGTTTCCTAGGATTTAGGGGCAATACTTCTTCTTTATCTGGAGTAGGTACTTCAGTCTTCTGAGGGTCTTCTAATGTTCTTTCAACTTTGGAATCCGGGTCTCTGGTGTTAAATAGCTTCGATCTGTTCTCTTGTTCTTCAATCAAGTGTCTGATCCTTCTAGTCATGAAATCTTTTAACTCTTGTTTCTTCTGCTCCAAAAATTCTTCTTCTTCCTTTCATCTGGCTTGATCTCTGTCGATCCAAGGTTTTCCTAGTAACATGGTAAATGGAGCGATGTCCTCGATAAATTTAATAATCTCAAAATACTCTTCTATCGAAGTTCCATTGGCAGTCATAGGTATCTGAGAGAGCCTTCCACATCGGTTTATCAACTTTCCTCTGAATAACCCTATTCCTCCTAATGAAGGGATCATAGAAGGATTCCCTAAAAGTTCCCAAGTTCTTTATGTCATAATATTCACCTGTGTCCTCATCCAAAACACAGTCAACGTCGAAGTATCCTATTATTTCTTCAAGGCATTCTTTTTCTTTGAAGATCTCTGATAAGTTGGCATGTCAGTGGTCATTCAGAGCTTCATTCATTTGTAGCAATACTTTCTCTAATATTTTATGGGGTTCTTCTATTTCTAGATCTACCTTAGGGTTTTCTTTATTCAGATTCATCCTTCTAGCTTAGCAATCATTCTAGGGAAATCCAACACTTCATGGTCCATAGCTTTACAACAAAGACAACTAGGTATTCTTCCAGGGAATTCCTTAGAAAGATGTCCTGGTTTTCTACAATTGTAACAAAGAGTTAATCCTCTCTTTCTCCTAAATGATCCCCAGCGTTTCCTGTATTGCGTACTAGGATCATGGTAGCTAACCTGCAAAAAATTATTTCTAGGATCCTACATATACTTATAAGTCCAAACATTCTTTCTATGAGGTATAACATATTTTTCACTGTTCATATAAGATCTATTCATAACAAATCTTCTTTCATCTATTAATACCCTAGTTTTCAAGCTAGGATAGAATCTATCAAACATACCTAGATTCATACTTTTGAAAAAAAAAATTCCACTAATATTACTTCTACAAAGCACAAAACCTTCAGATCTATAATTTTTCACTATTCTTACCTTTATCAGAGCACAAAGCTTTCAAATCTTACCTCTTTTCTTCATATCAAACTTATTTTACTTATCATAGATCTTGTCAAACTAAGTAGAGTACTGTGCACCAACGCAATAGATCTATGCAGAGAGATTTAACAATCTCAGGTCGAATTTTGCACAAAGATTATTCTTTCTCAGTTCCCAACAATAAAAGTTTTATGTCTGATACTGCACACTTCAGTAGTAGATCTACGCACAAAAATTCTCTTCAGTTCCCAGCAATCACAGTTTCATGTCCCGACAATGGAACCATTTGTTGGCACAGGGGCAGACCCAGGGTTCAACGCTACAACAATGGACCAACAAAACCCTAACTACCAGCCCTTTCGTCAACACCTGTGAAGCAGATGAAGTCTCACCCGAGGTAGAGGTAGAGGTGGTCGTGGGACTCAAGTGTCTGCAACCTTATCTAGGACACAGATCTATGATTATAATACTTAACATAGTACTTAGCATCAACAATTCATCAATATTCAACCAATAACTACTGCACAGATAGAACAGAGTATTGAATCATTCACTCATATCTGATGTATTTAATCACTTTATCATAAACAAGTAGGTTATATCTAGCAGATCAAGACTTGGTCGAGCACTAAGCACCTTCATATAGGTCCAGGATCTAACATTCTTACATCATTAGCACAAAGAATGAACAAATTTATCTATCTCTATCAAAAACAGCAAAGAAAGTTATAAACACATCAAGACAAGAACAAAGTGGAACAACATGGTGTTTACGTGGTTCACAGGGCCTCGTCCACCCTACTCTTATTCTTTATTTGTCTTTGGTCAATTGGTTACAAACATAGAGCCTCAAAACCCTACTTAGCCTAGGACAGGAGATCTACGCACCTGATACAGGATAGGAGATCTAAGCACCTGAATCCTCCTTCCTTAGATTACAACCTACAAATCTCTCCACGATCTCTTACAATGGCTTGCCTTGGCTCTACATGTCTCTCACCTGCAATGTAGACAGGAGTATCTATAGACACACTTGCACTTAGCACTTATCTTATCAACCTTACATCACATAGATCGTCTCTCTCCTTCTCTATATTGCCTAGACATCTCTATATAAATTACAAAATAGACCTAAACATGGGTAAACCCATGGGCCGACATCCATTCGTTACATAATCCCAAACACCAAAAAGGACCCAAAAGGGGCCATGATCCATGATCTTCACTTTGTCTTGATCTCTTCCTTCGACAACCTTTTGAAGTCCCAAAAATAGGTCAAACTTGACGAGATCCCTCAAAACGCGGTCAGGGACAGCAGTGGGGTAGAATGGGAAATTTTCCTTTTTAAGCTCTTCGGTAGGGTTCCCAAAATCTATGCATAAAAGCGGATTTCCACTTGACTTTTCTTAAATTAGGACAAGATTTTCTACAAGCGAGAATGCCCAACTGAGAAAATGATCTTTGCATGCCAAAAGCTTCTTTAATTCACGATACATGAGAGGTTCCCAAAGGATGGGTGATACTTTTCGAGGAGATTCTATTGGAAAGTTTTCGCCGGGTTCTAGGAGGGATGGTGTGTTGAATGATCACGAGGGTATTATGCGGCTTTTAAATCCTTGTAGGACCATGTGAAGACATCTTGGTATTGTCTGCATAATTTGAGATAAGGTTTCCTTTCTTCCTTAGATATAGTCTTGCCAAGATTCACATTCTTTGGGTTCTCCGGGGTCCCAAGATTTATAGTTTCATGCGGGGGACAAGAACTTCACAGGCTTTGTGTTTTTTGGTCCCTTAAATCTCTCTTTCAAATCAAACATATTTTCTACATTAGCTATCCCCTTCGGGATTATGTTTGATTTATCCATAGGGACACCTGATAGAGGATGGGTCTGTTGATTTCTCTTGGAATACTTCATCGTCAATAGCCATATCTTTGATATTGTCTTGGTTAGTCAAGTTTATGATATATTCATCTCCCTTCAAATAATTTCCAATTGGAAATGTTATTAGGTACCTATGGTTTGTAGAGTAGTTCTACATTGAATCGAGAGGCTTCATATATTCTAGAGGTGACAACCTTAAAGCAGCTTTGGCCAGGGAATCAATAAGGATATTATTTGCTCTAGGGATTGTTGCAATATTGAAGGCTTCAAACTGCTCTATTAACCTATGTACCTCTTGCTAATAGTTATTTAGGTAGGGGTGAAATTTCAATGTATAGTATTTCTTACTTGTCTAACAATAATTTCAGAGTCTTCGGAAACTTTCAATTCTTTGACATTTGAATCTATAGTTTCTTTAATGCTTGTACTAGAGCTTCATACTCGATGATGTTGTTTGTCATTCAAATTCAAGTTTATAGGATAGGAAATGATGTTTTCCTTTAGGATAAATGAGGATGCATCCTGGTCCTGACCCATTGTGATTTAGATCCATCAAAATAGGTCAAATTTGTGATCGACAATTTCTCTTGCACCTTTCCCTTGTTAATTTCTCGCCCTCCTATCTTTTGTCCTTTAATATCTAGCGCAAGGTTTTGATATAAGAGGGTGTCTCCTGTCGGTATCGATGATATCTCTTGAAAAATAAATTCAAAGTCTTGGGTAAGAGGAACATCAGACAAGAGAGGAGCAAAGTTTCTGAAGTAGGAATCCTAGGAATAATTGCCCAATATGGGTAAATCTGTGGACGAGGGTTCATTCGGGATTTCTAGATCAATGATCATATGTTTCAGATATCTCTCCTGCTCGTCTCTTGATTGGTAGCCAAAGGTGTGCCGGTTGTATTGAATTACCCATTTTAGATTTTAGGACTAATCTCGACTTAGTAATAGCCCAAATGCCTACGGGATATACTACAATGATGTCAATCACTTGCACAAACGTGGGGTGTGTAGATATTAAGTCATCACATATTTGAGTTCTCCTATGACCTTGACATGGGTTCTGTCTAGTTGTATGACTTGTGTTTATCACTCTTAAGAGGAATGGCATTTAATGTTTTGAAAACAAACATGAGCATGATGTTGGAAGATGCTCCAGAATCTACCAACCGGTTGTGAAGGTTTCTATTGAAGACTTCAAATGTTAAGAGGAATGGTGGGACAAAAGTTTTTTCCTTTCTATCTCCCAAATAGGTGTTCAGAGTTGGTTTGCCCAACATATATTTGGGAGACAGATTTCTTTTCGAACCATTACCCATCCTTGGGTTTTCTGTTGAGCTCAAATCTTGTAAGAGAGATCATACGAATCATATGTCCATGACTATTATATTAGCCTTTAGCTTCTTCAAATATTCGACCAAGTTTTAATCTAGTTTGGGCAATTCTTGGGTATAAATGCTTATAGGGTTTTAAAGGCGAAGAAGGATGTTTTTGAGCGTCGGGAGTTAACACATTTTGAGGCACAGGTGGCATGGGGTATCTTTAGAACGGAAGACTCTTGTGTTTTGTACCACTTGAAACTTTAGGTAGTTGTTTACGAGACTCAAGCAGTCGTCGGAAGCATAATGCAATTAGGATCCCATATGACATGGTTGTATCCCTTGAATAGTTCAATATCTTCTGGTTAGAAATATTCATACTTAGAACTACTTGGTTGTTAGGTTAGGGAAACCTCATCCAGAAACCGATTGGCCATCAAATTCATGGCACATGCCCATTGTGAGAAATCTCTTTCAGAGTGATTTTCTTAGTGATAAGTACAGAAAGAATTAGGCGCAACATTCCCCTGATCAATGACCCCAAGTTATCTAGGGGAGGTTCAATTAGCTTTGAAGGATGGTTTCTTTTAAAGAAAACATTATAGGGTCTTTGGCCTTGGCTTCCTTCCCCTGTGCTTCTCTTCATGTATATGATCATGTTTGATAATTTCTTAACCATGCATTGTATATGTTTATATCTCCATTACCCTTGTGGTGAGCCTGATAGGTTGGTTTCCCGTGGTCCTGAGGTCAAAGTTCCTCTCCCTGGGAGGTGGGCTCTTTCTTTACTAGAGAAGCCGGCCTTCTTTACATCCTTTCATCTAGAATTATATTGTCTTGGCCTCTTCAAAAATTCACGAGAGTTTCTTAGAAGCTCTTTTTAAAAACATAGAAATAGAAGCCGGGAAAGCGTTAGCGTAAACCTCGATTTAGAGCTCGAGTTAATTCTTCTTCGCGGAGCTTGAATTTTTAATATGGTTGTGAATCTTTATTGAAATCTTTGATCCTCTCTTTCGGACTCATGGTGGCTACGAACAACTCAGCCATAAAATCTCCCATAGTAGTTTCCTCTACAAATTTAACTAGAAATATTTACGGAACTTGGTCAACTTCGTTATAGATCCTACAGGCAAGTTTAAATACCATGTAGAAGATGAACTCAAGCGTGTGGGAAAAGTCACGGAATCGTGCTTCATCTTTGAATGTTCCTTAACTTCGATCCACAGTATGAACTTATTGATATGATGTTGGAGCAAACCCTAAAGTCTGAAGGGTCATGCCAGGAATCATTTTCTGCGGGTGTGAGGGAAGATTATGTACTAGATCGAGGATGGCCCACGACATCTCACGACCAATAGGTTGGTTTTGATAGTATTTCCCTTTCCTCCTCATGGTCGTTATTACCTTCCATATATTCAAAATCCGAGTCAAACTGTTCTTCTTCTGAAAGTGATGCGGATCGAGAGATGTCATGGTTAACATCTCGGGGATAAAGGTGAGAGGTGTTCAATTTCAATGATAAAGTCTATCAAGAGTCTAATGGGATTCTGAAAACCTCATCGAGTGCTAACCTTTGAGGGTGCTTCTTTTGTTGTTTTCTTAGATTATGGAATTGGGACAATGCAAATTATGCAAATTGGCAGAGCTCTTGTGATTATACGAAAATTGATTTACTTCCCTCGTGAGGGCATAAAAGGTATTCGAGGGTGAAGTTCTTCCTCAGGGCTAGGGTGGTTATCACTTTGAGAATTTTCGATATTATTGTGGGTTGTCTTGTGAATGACTAGCCATGCATATGGATTGCTAGAATGCAATGTAGGCTATTTGAAATGCTATATAAAATATGTAAATTTAGTCATTCATTCTCATACCCTCCTTCTAGTTCCAATTAAGTGGGTCTTTAAATACCTTGATTCTTGGTAGGAACCAAACCCTGCTTGAGGGCCAATTAGACTTCTACTTGAATGTTTAAATGTCGAATGGTTCTCGGATATTGGAATATTAAATTATTGATGGGACATGTTTTCTTATGAAGTCTCTTCCTTGATTAGGACTATTTTCTTCTATATTTTTTCTCTTTAGGTGCAGGTGGTATGAGAGATGCAAGCGGTATAAACCAACTTAATGACAAAGCGGGAGTTACGTTTTAAATACTGGGAAGAGGCTGAGCTTGTGATAACCCACTACTCAAACATGTAGACGATGATTCTATACCACATGCCTAGTACTAATACATCAACCATGAGAGCATCCAATTGTTAATGCAGTAATTATCATAAATAAAGCACATATGTAATAAGATAATGGCAAGAAAAATGAATTCATCTACCATAACCATTCATCGGATACATTAACACCACGATTCATCTTCATCATTTAAAGCGAAGAACATCAAAACATTGCACCCGATAACTTGACAGCATAATTAATTGCTCTTACTCATTTCTTGCATCATTCATGAAACGGGGATAGGAAGTATTTCTTCTCCATGTCCAATCACATGCATTTGATGAAACTAGCTTGTCTTTTGTCCATAAGGACTTACCCTTTCATAGCAGTCTCAAATAATTCTTAACAACCAAAGAAGGATTTCTTACAACAACCATCGACCTTTCACTAATTAGTGATGTATTTATTTTCTCAATATAAATTTTAAGCGAAATTCTTGACTAAGTTTAGTTTAAGAAAAACAAAAATCGTCATGTGGCGTCATCTTCTAATAGTTTCTTTAACGATTCAGCAGATATATCTCTTGAAAAGATTGAGTTTCTCTCATATTAGGACCAACTAATACATGAGTTCTTCACAAGTTTGGGCCAATGGAAACCTGTGTTGTTCCATAAGAGCCGCATATATTCCTTGATGTCTACTGCATGCGCCTGGTACTTTACAATATTGGAGTTCAACTATTGTAGCATGGACAGAACTTTTGATTAGATGTTCTACAAATCGTTTCACTTGCCACGGATGCTAAAATTCTGTCATCTTTGCTAGTTCTTCGGTACATAGTGAATCTTGTTTGGCATGCGACTCAACTACATAATAGCCAAAACAGGTCGTGAGGAAGTTGGTATAAACTCGAAGTCTGATGCCTTTATTGCTCTTGATTTTCTTGATGTTTCTTGAGGTTCTTGGTGAGGTCCGCGAAGAAACGTTGATGTCGAGAGGATATTTCCTGTAACACATAACACATAGTAAGATACATAGTAAGATTGAGGTATTTTAGTGATCATGTAACACATAGTAAGATACAAACAAAATAGAATATACCGATGTGTACCTGTGGAGCTCATTAGTCTTGATCCTTTAATACTTATGTGATCCATGTCGCCCCTTTGAATGACATGTGATGTCTTTTTCCACGTCGTTGTTCCTTTTCAGTTTAAATGAGTTACGTCGGCATGCCATAGCGTGGAATATCAGGTACAAAAGATACGAGCATTGAAGACATTCCAGAGGTTGATTGCCCCTTGGGGTCTAGAAAGGATTCTAGAGTTGAACGTGTGCCGAAAGTGTGCATCATCTCCAAAAAGGTTGGATACCATAATAAAGAATTCATTAAATGCCTCTGGTTGAAATGGTGTTCCTCCTGAAGTCGTATCACCAAGTGTGTCAACTATCATTCCTTAATAATGGAAGCTGGGGAGTTTAAAGAGATTAGAATGATCGTACTGCACATCCCCTACAACTCAGATCGATGGTGTTTTATGTGTTTTGGATTACATCCATCAAGAATTTTTTATGTGTTAAATATTCAAGACATCCTGTTGTGAGGCGTGAGTTTTCTTTGGCACGATCTATATCACGTATTTGTTCCGCTATAAATTTTAGGATTTTTGTGGGGAATTCTATGCATATGTTGAGATTATATTCTCTGGAATTTCGGTTTGGAAAATTTATCTTGGTGAATTTTTGTGTGGGCATCCTCTGTCACCCATGGATGAGTGAGCTGATACACTAATGCGTAATTGGATCTCTTATGGACAAGGGATAGGGTCCATGGGGTAGTCGGAGTGTCAGGTATGAGCCCCGGCGTGACTAGGACTCTTTCTTATTGGCATCAAGTGTTCTTGAAGATTCAACAGGAGGTACCGGTATTTTCTCGGAAACAGTGTCAGTGTATCAAGCGAAGGTGGGAGTGGAGAGAAATATGTCTAAAGGACATATGTTGGGGGGTCATGCCCTCTCAGGAGAATACACCACAGAGAAGGAGAAGGCCTAGGAAAAAATAGGAAAAGGAGGATAAGACCGCCTCCCAACTGAGCTGATTGCACACCTGGCTGTTGAGGAGTTTACGATGAACACTACCTTGTCGGAGCCTATCGAGACTACCAGTCAAGGAAGCTAGAGACAAAAGGGAAAGGCAAAGACACCATTTTCTCCCGTTGGGAGTCCCATCCAACAGAAAGAGAGAGCCCAACTTGCCATAGCCGAACTCTACCAATAAAATAGAGCAGGTGAGGCGGTTGGCGAAGAACCGGGAGGAGATATCAACACCCGCGAGAATTAGAAAATGAAGCATAGGTGGCTCAAGAGATAGCCGGGGAAGCGCGAATACGATTATTGTGCATTTGTCGCGATTACGAGAGGATGGCGAAGGGAAGGAGAAAAAACAAAATACTATATGGCGTGAGGTGGTAGTCAGAGAAGATGCGTGCACATAGGTTACGCAATGGGCTCGCTGCTGAATTCGGTGGCCTTGATAGTTTTATTTTCTTGTTGTAGGGGTTTTCATATTCTCACTGTAACCGGGCCAGTTAGTTAAGGCATCGGTGATGTTTATTTATGCATTAACGGCGGGCTTGGCGGGGCTTTAATTATATGAAAATTTTGAAAGTGTTTTGAATGTATGGTGTTCCCTCTTAAGTATGTAAATCTACCATGTTTTTTATCTAAGTTTCTCGCAAATTATGATATTTTATAACTATACGTTATGAGTTTCTTTGTAAGTTCGTTGATACGTTCCTTTTAAAACTTCCAATGTCGATTGATGCTGGCATGGCATTCTCCCATTTCGGTTATTAAAATATTTTAAAACATAAAACCTATAACTCGACTGGTGGGTAAGGATTACACTTTGGGACTTAAGCTCCCGTTTGAATGTGCCCTAAAGAGCTAGAATGTTCGTTATCCCGTATTGGATGGCGTCGGGGATCGACGTTCAAACGTAAAATTAATGTGTAGTTTTATTCGTGTATTATCATTTTTGTAAATCTCGATGTTGAAATCATTTTGGGGAGTCGTGATGGTGATACATTTCTCTCCACTTAGCAGCGGCCAGCTACTCTTTTAGTTTTATGCCGATGTTGGGCCGAATCATTAGGTGACAGCATCTTTAATTGAGTTTATTACATGGGAGACCTGCTTCTTGGCGTCCCGGTGATATTGATTAAACTTTTGAAATTATATTTGATTTTTTTTTCACTATTATCTTCCCGATGCCGAATTTCCTAAGTTTGTTTTGGGCTAAAACTTTAGATTGTTGATTCCTTAAGTAAATGTTAGTTCCTTTTAAAGTTAAGATGATTCTTTATATATCAGGCAAGCGGACTTTAAACAATTCAAACATGAAAACATAGAAGATAAGCTTACATGAAGCAATTTCATATTGAAGTGGAAACAGAATGATTCTGGGATTAAGTGGTACCCAAAAGTAGAAATGGACATAGAACTTTTAGGGTGTGTTGAGTACTCAAGGATCTATAATCAATCTGGTCGTCAAAGTCATCCTTCTTTTGCACCGGTCACAATCAGAGGCTTATGAGATGGAGTGCGATGTGCCCTGAAAATGCTTGGATGCACGATTTTAAATAAATTCTCAATACTGATTTCATCATTCTCCATCGAGCATCGATAGACTAGTCCATTAGGTAGAGGTGCATCGAGATTCAGATCGATTGGATTCTTGACTTGGCGATTATTCGGTACCACAGCCAGATGAGTTGAAGATGTCTCTGTATTCTTCCGATCCCGTCCACTTTAGCCTGGCGCAAAGAGGCGTTGTGGGAGCCACATGGCGTGAGGCGACCTTTCATTCTGAGAGTGGATAACGAAGAAGACAAACTTCCCAATCGGAGAGATGGCCTTGCATTGCTTAGCGGATATTAAATAAATAGAAATAGGTGGTGCCGCCTTTGGGATCCTATACAATTGTATACCCAAAGTAATAATAACATTCGCAGTCTAAACTCATACACAACATGACACTTGAAAAATTTGGTTGTCCTAAAGAGACATCCACAAACTTTAGGGAGAAATATCACAAAATACCTCATCTTTGAAAGGAAAAACGATAATACCGTGGGGAAGAGCTTGACACTATTGGCTGAAACGAGATGCTCTTCCTTGAAAAAGATGGCCAGATGGTGTAGGGTTGGGTCGCGATGTCATTAAGCAGTCCGGCCGTGATGAACTCTGCTGAAATTAGGTTCTTCTAACTTCTGGATTGTCGACAATAAGTGAATCGAAGCCCTTGACCCACATGCTGCCGAGTGAAAGAGTCATTCCCAACTCTGGTTCTTGGTTTTGCTTAGTTGGACTTTGCATTAGTAGAGACCATGGAACTGGGTTCAACTTGTCGGTAATCTACTTTCCTCCTTAGGTTATTTCGGAATCGAGAATCCAACCTTTGACTTGGAATCCTTATTTCGGCCATGAGGGACTTCTTCAAGTGACATTCATCAATGTTGTTCCAAGGACTTTTACGGTACTCACACCATTTTCAGTGTCCTTCTTCATCTTCTCGTTTCCCTTCTTGTGTTGTGTCTTGGGCTGGTTGTATCAAAGGGATTCCATCTCGACTTGGTCCCTTTCTATTGTTGAAATAATGTAGCTGCAAAGTGTATTCTTATTTTATTTGATATATTATTCATTAGATCAATCCCATTGTGGATTGATCATGTCGATCGTGTAAAGGACCAAATCCCCTTTACTTGATTGTTTATAATGTAATTGTAATAGGCTGAAGAATTGACCCCAAGAGAAATATATCAAAGAGGCCCAGAAATATAATAAAGGTGGTTATAACCACCCGGGAGAAGAAATGCGATACATACGTTGAAAAGGACACTCCACCTTCTGTCTTGTATAAATAAAGAGGCTAGCACCCTCACTTAGATACACTCACTTGTTCATTGAGAGACAAGTTTTGGAAGTACCCGGTTGGAGAAGAGAGGCACATCTTTGGGAGAGGACATTATGCTTGTTTGAGTTATATCTTAGCATTGTATTGGCTATCTATATTAAAGTTTTGCTTTGAGTTTTCCACCCCGCAGGGTTTCCCAGGATAAATGATTTATCTCTTGTGATTGTGTGTTGCTCGTTGATCCTATATTATGCTATTTTATTTATTGAAATGCAAATAGCTATAATAATGGCTTAAACATTAACATGGTATCGAGCCAAAGATGAAGAGAGAGCATCTTTCACAAGAAAAGTGAAAAACGTCAGCGTTGGCTAGGTACATGCAAATTAGGGCTTTTTGTTGGGAAGGTATTTCATCCCAAAACCATTTAGAAAAGTGTGCCTATTATGTACTTGTTTGAGTTATATCTTAGCATTGTATTGGCTATCTATATTAAAGAAGTTTTGCTGGGTTTTCTACCCCATGAGGGTTTCCCAGGATAAATGATTTGTCTCTTGTGATTCTGTATTTCTCAGTGTTCTTATCTTACGCTATTTTTATTCATTGAAATGCAAATAACTATAATAATGGCTTAAACATTAACATGGTATCAGAGCCAAGATGAAGAGAGCATCTTTCACAAGAGAAAAGTGAAAAAAGTCACTGTTGTCGTACATGCAAATTAGGGCTTTTTGTTGGGAAGGTATTTCATCCCTAAAACCATTTAGAAAAGTGTGCCCTCCCCCAAGGATCATTTTGGCACCTTTAGTGCAATGTTTCAGTGGCTAGATCTCTCAGAAAGTGAAACCCTAGTTTCACAAAGTACCAGAAGTACCAGAAAACGAGAGTACCAAAAGTACCAGAAGTACCAGAGTACCAGAAGTACCAAAAGAACCAATCCAGAAATCTGCATATCAAGTTTGAGGGGGTAAAAGTTGGATTTTCATAAATTTGACTGCACTAGCTTACTCGCCTCAGCTCAGTGCATCTATCCCCTAGATCATAATTTCAAATTTTGAAGTTTGAAAAATTAGGGTTTCCTCATAAAAACCTAAGTTGTAGTTGCAGTTGAAGTCTCAGAACCAGTTGCAGTTGAAGTATCAGTTGCATCCATAGCACCAGTTGCAAACACCCTTGAAGTTTTTAAGAGTTCGTAATGATTATCGTTGCTGCAAGATGGAGCCACTACCTGCAAATGCCATCATAGGTATGTACTCACATATGTTTAAATGGTTAAAATTTAAAGAGTATTTGTAGGAGAAGGGATCTCTTGCCATAGATCCAGAAGGATCTATTGATGGGCAAAAATGATCGTTCGTCAATTGGAAGAATAGATATGGTCTGGGGTTGTCTAAATAACCCAAGTCGTTTGGTGTAACCTATTCTGATGGGTTTAATGGATCTGTTGGCCAACTAAAGTCCTAAAAATAATAAAATAAATGAAACTAATCTAAAATCTATGATTCTAACAAATGATATATTACTGACTAATGTTTTTTAAAAAATAAATGTTAATATAAACAATATATATATAGGTTACAAGGTTTGCATGAAATATTGCGAAAATGATTCTTTGATAAGCTTTTTGAATCAAATATGAACAACACTTATTTTTGGTTTTTTTTCAAGACATTAAACAAATAAATATTAAATGAACACGATTGAAACAGTCAAACAAAAACAATCAAAGATAATTAATGTAATCTTTGTTTCATTCATAAACAATTCTAAATAAAATAAAAGAATGCATCTACTAACCTCTAACCAATCAATCAACTGAGTTTATATTCCTGTGTTGTATGAACTCCTGCCTATACTATTGTTAAGGGAAACCTATAACAAAACAATACTAGCACTTCCAGAATACATTCAAAGAAGTATTTGATATTGGAGTAAATT